>BJBW01012396.1:1555-18093 GCA_004320125.1 Scolopax mira | reverse complement strand
CAGTGTCCTGGAGAGGCCAGATGCTGGGCCAGAGGAGGGAGCGTTGTTCCCGGCCGGTCCCTCTCGGCAGCAGGGATGGAGGGTGTCCCCCCAGCCCCCACAGACGCCGGAGCATCCTGCTCCTCGCCTGGTGTCCGAGGAGGAGCTGCTCCTGGTGCGGGGCTGTCTGCAGCGATGGAGGGCAGAGATCGAGCAGGATGTGCAAGGTTGGCCCTGGCTGGTCTGTGGGTTTCTTGTCGAACCCGAGTCCCCCCTAATCCCCCTGGCGTGTCCCCAGCTGTCGCACCCTGACCTGCCGCTGCTGTGGTGCAGCTCAGCCCCGTGCTGAGTGTATCGGGTGGTTACTGCACAGCTTCACGCTCTGCAGGGAGAGGGGCAGCAGAGCCTGGGGAATCCTCATTACCATGTCTGTGTTTCTGTCCCGGGTGCAGATCTGAAGGAGTCCATTGCCAGAGTCCAGCTCTCCATGGAGCACATGTACTGCGACCCCCTCCTCCAGCAGGTGAGAGACGCCGCCTCAGTGGGTAAATGCTGATATTCTCCTGTGTTAGTAGCTGCTGAAGTTATCCATTTCATAGAATCATAGACTTGGCTTGGAAAGGACCTTAAAGATACCCAGTTCCAAGCCTTTACATACTTTATGGTATGTAAAAAATATCCCAATAGTATGATGAAACAGAGAAAGGATTCTTTATGAAGATCTTGTTGCTTTTCCCCTAAAAGTCAGTTCTCACTTAGTAGGAAGCTCCCCACGTGAGTCCAGAGTCTTGTCCCGGGCTAGGGCAGTGAGTGTGTCTGTACAGGGCTGAGAAGAGTTAATTGACTGAACTCCGGGTGGGTGTGAGCCCGCAGGTTCCCTACCACCTGCACGCTGTCCTGGTGCACGAGGGGCAGGCCAACGCCGGGCACTACTGGGCCTTCGTTTACCACCAGCCTCGGAAGAGCTGGCTCAAGTACAACGACATCTCGGTGACGGAGTCGTCCTGGGAGGAGCTGGAGAGGGATTCCTTCGGCGGCCTGAGGAACGCCAGCGCCTACTGCCTGATGTACATCAGCGACTCGGTGTCCCGCTCCCTCCCAGGTACCACCACCCCAGCTGCTGCTTCTGAGACCTCTCTGTGCTGTCCTGTCCCTCCTGCCCTCCTGGGCCTTATGTTCCCGGGCTGCTCTTTGGCTCAGTTCTCCTCTGACGATGCAGAGGACTTCAGCCCAAAAAAAAGGGAAATGATGGGTTTCATTCTCAGTCCCCGGTAGGGCTGAAAACTGGTGAAAGAGCTGTTCTGGTGAGAAGAGGAGCGGAACGGGGTGGTATTCCCTGGTGTAAATGCTGCAGCTGCTCCTTTGTCCCTTCCAACACCCCTTTCTCACTGGAGGCTTGCCCTTTGGCTGCGTGCAGAGTTCGCAGGTTCCTTCCCAAGGGTGCATGGGACACCTTCCACTTTATTTCCCCTGGTTTTATCACGATTTGTGTCCCAGCACCTTGGTTTTCGACCCCAAACGCAGCCCTGGTTTCACACAGCCTTTCCTGGCACACAAATCGCTGGTGGCGGCGGCTCAAGCCGTTTGTGGAGCCAATGTATAAATAGTCCTGGGCAGAAATTATCCTGCACGTGGCACTCTCCATGGCAGCAGCTGTAGAACCTCATCATTTCACGCGTGGTTCATTCTGCTGTAATAAATATCAAGGAACAATGGAGAGCCATCATTGTGTTCAGGGCTGAATTTGGCTGGTGAGAATCTGGGGGTTGATCTTGTCCATCTTTCTATGATAGTTCCGTTTCTGAAAGGAACCCGTCATTTTTTCCCTCTTTTAATGTGGTTTTTGTTCTTTTTTAAAGAGGCTCTGCTTTCACAAGGGGTGTAAGAAATATCTGGGGCGGAGAATTGCTTTTTGCTTTCGATAAATGTTAAGCCCTGTCTAAGGCAGGTGCTGCTGGGGGTCTGTGTGATTTTAACTGGGTATAGAAGCAGGTCTAAAAAGCGCTGAGAAATTCGGGCGGGACAGCTGTGGAGTCCCTGGGGCTCCCTCCCTGGCACCCTGTGCTGTGGATGCGGTCGGTGTCTGGGGCTGACTCTGCCTTTCCCAGCTTTTGGCCTGGGAAACAGGTGTGTTTCTCACCTCCTGCACCGACAGGCTCCGTTTCTGGAATTTCTCTCTCACAGATGCCATCCAGTGGCAGAACAAAACTGGAGTTTGTTCAGGATGACTAGATTTGTCTGTTTTTTTGCACTTTTGCTTAGGAACCACCTTAAATTACCAAGACAGTAGAAAGCTAGGTTTTTTTCCCCCATTTATCCCTCAGGCAATTTGCCTGGGTTTTTTTTTGCTCCCTGACCCCATCCCCATCTCTTGCAGGGGGGGAGGAGGGGGCAGCAGAGGCCCAGGGGGAGCTGGAGGCCCTGTCCCCGGAGCTGAGGCACTACCTGCAGGAGGACAACTGGCGTCTGGAGCAGGAGGCGGAAGAGTGGGAGGAGGAGCAGTCCTGCAAGATGCCCCAGATGGAGCCCTCGCCCACCTCCGAGTTGCAGGAGCTCTCTTCTGAGTCGGGACCAGGTGATGCCATGTCTGACCTCCCAAACTGTGACAACCAGAGGGTCGGAGGCAGGGCTGTGCTGGAGTCCTGAGGTACTGCTGGGAGCAGCTGTGCCTGCAGTTGGGGGGGGCTCTCCTGGCACGGGAGAGGCTCTTCTGCTGGTTTCCCATGGCCATCCTTCCCAGCTCCTCATCAGAAATGCTGCTTTCCACTCATTTAATCACAACTAGCTAATCTTATTTCACTTCCAGGCCTTTTGGTTTGGTTTTTTTTGTATAACTATGGAGTAGAAAACATTCAAGGTCTGTTCTCTGGAGTAGGGAAGCGTTCCTTGTCCATCCCTGATGGCATGTGCCAGCCAACAGGAAAGGGGCACATACAGGCTGAGGGTGACAAGCCCTTACCCCGGGGTGGGTGCAGCAGTGGGTAAACCTTGCACGGAGCAGCCACAGAACATTCTAGAGCAAGAGAGGAGAGAAAATGTCACCGTTTTCTGGCTAACGCCCCCTCTGTCCCCAGACCAGCCCTCGGCCTGCCAGCAGAGCCCACGCTGCCTCTCCTCGGAGCACGCCAGGATGGCGCAGGAGCAGACGGCCCAGGCCATCGCCAACACGGCCGAAGCCTACGAGAGGAACGGCGTGGAGGCGGCGCTCTGTGAGGTGAGGCTCAGTCCAGGACACAAACCCCTCTCCTCTCTGCGTCATTCCTCTCAGCAGACCTCTGCTTCTCCCATTTCCATCCCACTCTGCCTGGTGTAGCTCTGTCCCTTCTGCTCTCTGTGTTTTCCTCTGGCTTTTCTCACTCTGTTTCCTCTTTCTCTCCTTGGCCGCAGCCCGAGGAGGCAGAGCCGGCGAAGGCTGAGGCCGAGCTGCCCCGGGAGGCCCCCGAGATGGAGCCCGCTGCCCCAGCTCGCTCACGGCTCTCAGAGGTGGAGATCCCCAGCGTGGGGAAGATCCCCGTTAGGTCCGACGCAGACGGGTATAACGAGGAGGTAGCGATCCCAGCACAGGGGTTAATTACTACCTGGCACTAACCCAGCACCGAGCTTCCCACACGTCGGGTGCCAGTCCAGCAGGGAACAGTGCCATGTAAAAGTGCATTTCCCTGCTGTGGAGATGGAGACATCCAGTCGCTTCCCTTCGAACTGCCCTCAGAAGAGCAGCTCTGCAGAAGCTGCCTTTGTGGCACGGCTGTACCAGAATTGATCCTGGTGGTGTTAATTTATCAACAGGCATCTTTGCTCCCCTCACCGAGTGTGGTGTCTCTCTGGCAGCCATTAACATGAACACGAGGTGCTTGGGGGGGGTCTCACTCTAACCCCACTCACACATGTAGTAAATGCTCTCATTTCTGTTGCCTGGGCCGTGGAGGGGACGTGGCTTTGCCTTCTCACCTGCTGAATTGTTGAGGTCAAGGCTCGGAGTGACCACCCTTTGGACCTTTCAGTGCTAACCCCCTGCATGTGAGGTGCATGTGCTGGAGGGAGTGAGCCACAGCATGTCCTGCCGCGTATCCACACCCTTCCCTCTACACCTCCTCTCCAGTCTGTGTCCCTCTCCTCAACCTGCCTTCTCTTCTCTCCCTGGCTGTCTCCCTCGGTGGGCTGTCTTCTCCTGCCCTCCTGGAAGGTGATGCTGAGCCCGGCCATGCAAGGCGTCATCCTGGCCATTGCAAAAGCCCGACAGACCTTTGATCGCGATGGGTCTGAGGCAGGGCTCGTTAAGGTATCTCATTTGCTGGCTAATTCCCAGAGTAGTGGTGTCTGTTCACGGGGCATGGGGAATCCATGCGGCATTGATCTGATGGGAATGGGAAGGGAACGATTGGTGCAGTTTTTCTCCTGGTTAAAGGCTTTTCCATCCACTTTTCTGTTGCTGCTCTTCTGTTGTGACAACATCTTTGGTTGTAAATGAGTTTCAGAGTTTGTAAGAAAGAGCTCCCTCCTCCCAGCAGAAACAGCAACCTCTTTTTTACTTCTCACTATATTTTCGGCTTCTTTGAGTATTGGCACTTCTCTCCATCTGGGTAATGAAACATAGATTTTCTCTGTGTGCCTTTGAGAATCTCATCTCTGGGGCCTTGGTGTATCGTTGGAAAATAAGGCAGCGCTCGTGAAATGTTTGTTTTGGTGCTGAACACGCTCACGGGGACCTCCCTCGTGAAACGTGTCCTTGAGAAGCCTCGGAGGGAGGGACTGGGCAGAGCTAGTGCTGCTGAACGTGGAGGTGGGTGGCAGATTCTCCAGGCTTCCCTGCTCTGTGGGACGGGCATCTCCCATGGGAATCCAGTGGTGCCAGGACAGCTTCAGGCCGGGTGCGTGGCATTCCTGGGGGCATGGAGTCACCTCCGTGTCCCCTCGCAGGCGTTCCACGAAGAGTACTCCCGGCTCTACCTGCTGGCCAAGGAGACCCCCAGCCCTCGCAACGACGCCCGCCTGCAGCACGTCCTCATCTACCTGCTGCAGAACAATGCTCCCCAGCAGGTGGTGGAGCGCACCCTGCTCGAGCAGTTCGCTGACAGGAACCTCAGCTACGACGAGAGGTTGGTGCCGGGGGCTCCAGGAGGGGCTTTTCCCAGCCAGAGGCCGTGGTTCTGAGTCTCTCTGTTCCCATGGGACAGGTCAATCAGCATCATGAAGGTGGCGCGAGCCAAGCTGAGGGAGATCGGCCCCGACGACGTGGACATGGAGGAGTACAAGGTGAGGAACCAGAGAGCCCTTCCTGCGGTGGCTGCGGTGGTTGGTTTGTCACTGAGGAGGTGCAAACCCTGCAGAGGGTACAGCCCCGCAGACTTTGGGGTGGGGAGGGGGTGTCAGACCCGCAGGCTGGGGGTGATGGTGACACCCTGCTCTCTGCTCCCCACAGCGCTGGCACGAGGACTACAGCCTGTTCCGCAAGGTCTCGGTGTACCTGCTGACGGGGCTGGAGCTCTACCAGAACGCAAAGTGAGTGCCTCCCCCTTCGCTGCTGGTGTGGGAGCGGCTGCGGCCAAGGAGGGGAGGACACTTTGGCAGAACCTCTTGTCCTGCCTCGTGACGGGCAGTTTGTGTTCAGGCTTGGAACTGAGGCCAGGGGGCTCACTTTTCACTGGACACCAGCCCCTTCTGGGACCCCCAGTCAGCCTTGGTTAAGGGTTTAAACGTTGCACCGAGGGACTGGCTGTGGCTGCCTGATGGTTTCCGAGTGTTTCCCCTCATTTTTCCCTCCACAGAGCTTTGTATCCTCGCGTCCAGGGGTGGCTTTGCAGGAACAGTTTGCATCACTCTTTTTTTTTCCATCTGGACTTCTGTATTAACCTTAAACTGCCTCGAATTGGATGCTGCTTTGTGTGAGCACACGCTTGGAGGGCTCCAGGCTCTTAACAATTGCAAAGGGCCCTCTTCTTTTGGTCATTACTGGTTTAGAAAGTGTATATTGCATTAACAGTGGTGTGGAGAAGGACAGTGATATTTTATGAAGAGTTTGTAGTTTGAAAAGTGATTGTTCCCAGCCTGGAAAATGTCCCAGCTTCCAAATTATCCCTGGATGGATCCAGGATTGGGCTGGGGGGCGATGAGCCACCAAATGCAGATAGAAGAGAGGCTGGGCCAGAGGTGTTTGGGCTTCCCTGGGTGCCCCAGTCCCAGTCCCTGCTCTCTTCTCCCAGTGGGAGTTTATAAAATAGAAGCCTTTTGCACTTGGGGTGAAAAGGAACCTTAATTGCTCGCCATAGGGCGCCTGTTCAGTTCTGCCGTAGCAAGGAGGTGGGTTTTGCTGTTGGGCTTGATGTTGGCCACCACTTGGGCCACGTGGCGAGTGTCTCTGAGCTGCTGCCCCTCTCGCAGGTACCGAGAGGCCCTCACCTACCTGCTCCACGCCTACCAGAGCAACGCCCGGCTCCTGCGCAAGGGGCCGCGCCGCGGGGTCAGCGAGCCCCTCATCGCCCTGTACCGCAGGAACTGCCTCCTGGTGGGTGCCGGGGCCCGGGGTGGGGGGCACAGCCGGGTCCCACTCACTGCTTGGGTCAGTTTCTGTCCCTTCCCTTCCTTCACCCTCCCAATGTTTATTTCTAATATAGGGCTTTCTCTCTGAGCCAGAGCTGATGTCCTGTTCCACGGGGGGGGGGGGGGAAACGGCATAACAATGGGATTTGTTCTCAGCAGGGTGGTTGCTGCGGGTCTCTCTGGGGCCTGTTGCCCAGCTCCTGCCCCTCGCTGAGCACCAGCAGGGGCAGGGGGACGCGTGGAATAATAATCCCATGAAAGAATGCGCCGTTTGGGGGGGCTGGGCAAAGGCAGCGCTGGGTCTTGGCATCTTAAAACCAGAATTAGAGATAACAGCTGTAGCTAATGAGATGTGTGTGTGAGAGTGTGTGTGTCTCCCAGGCTCTGACCCTCCCTGTCTCTGCCTCCCCCCAGAAGCTGAATGAGGTGGCAGCGTCCCTCTTCATCAGCCGGGAGGAAGGCGGGATGGCAGAGGGCATGGGCATCCTCAATGAGCTGGTCATCCCCTGCATGCACCTCATGAGCAGCTTCGAGATCTCCAGAGAGGACCTGGACGCGCTGGAGGCCACCAGGAGCCGCTGGTGCTCCTACCTGGGCCGGGAGGACATGGACGGTAGGGATGGCAGCTCTGCTGGGTGTGGGGCTGGGCAGGGAGGGGTTAAAGGAGCCCCTAAAACTCTTCTTTAATTCCTGCTGTTTGTGCTGGGGCACATTGGGGCATTTCTGGTGGGAAAGGAGAAACATATTTGGGTCACCCAATGAAATAGAGAAGAATTTCATCATCTCCTGCACTGAAGCTGCCAAGGGAGGGTTCCTCCATCTGGGAACAGGAAAAGCTGCTCTCTAAGGGATGGGGCAGCGTTACCTGGAGGTGTCTGCTGGTGGTTTGTCCCACCAACAGAGCGCTCACCATAGACAGCAGGCTCAGCCACTCTTCAGGAGCAGGAACAGGTTGGAAGGGGGGGGGGGGGGGGGGGGTCAGATTCAGGAGGTCTTGTTGTTTGGCAGAGAGGTTTGTCCTTTTCAGGCTGAATTTTGTTCTGTGTTTCCCTCCGGAGCTGGCAGTGGGGTTCCCGCGACCCCTCTGGGTCGTTTCTGTGCAGAGGAATTGGTTTTGACCCCTGTGGTCTGTGTGTGAGGGGCTGGGGAATCGTTACAGGGGGCTGTCGTTAGCAGGAGGGAAACTTGTACAGGAAAATGAGGCAAAAGCACAGAGGTTTATTCTCAAAATACTGTTGTAGGGGATAGAAGTTGGATAAATTTATGGATAAATAGGGCTCACAGCGATGGCGTTTGCTGACAGGGAAGGTATTAAAGGAGCAGAAGGAGGCAGCGTGTGCCCCTCGGACCCTGGGAGCTGCCTCATGTCACCCCTTTCTGCTGCTCTGCCCCATCCCAGGGACATGTTGATGTTGTCCCCTCCTGGGGACAGCCTTTGCCTGTCAACCTCAAGCTGTAGGGTCAGACAGGAGAGATGGAAATGGCCTTGGGTTGTGCCGGGGGAGGGATAGGATGGATATTGGGAAACAGGTCTTCCCCAAAAGGGCTGTCAGGCCTTGGCAGAGGCTGCCCAGGGCAGCAGTGGAGTCGCCATCCCTGGAGCGACTGAAAAGTGGTGCTGAGGGACGTGGCTTTGGTGGGTTTGTCAGTGCTGGGTTGATGGTTGGACTTGATCTGAGAGGTCCCTTCCAGCCTGGACAATTCTATGGTTCTGTCAGGTGACAAAGGTGCTCTGTCTCCTTCAAAAGCAAAGTCAATATTTGAGTGTCGTGGCTCCTTCTGCCCTGCCAACGGTCCAGCACCTTGTATGGGAAGGCGGCCATGTCCTGGTGGGACGTGGCACTGTCCCCGGGGCAGATGGGTGGCAGCAGGACCGCCTTGTCCCCAACCCTGGGTGGGTGGCAGGGCCCCAGGGCTGAGCAGGACCCAGACAGGACCCCACCGGTGGGAGAGGGGCAGTTTTCAGCACTGGAAGGTGATTCTCTGAAAGGTCTCACAGCTCCTGGGGCCCCTGCCACCCACGGTGGCACTGACTGTTCCCCTCTCCCCCCACAGCCAAGCTGCAGATGAAGCTGGGTGAGCTGCTGCCCCGGCTCCTCGACTGCTCCGCTGAGGTGGTCGTCCTCAAGGAGCCCCCCAAGATCCGCCCCAACTCCCCCTACGACCTCTGCAGCCGCTTCGCAGCCGTCATGGAGTCCATCCACGGGGCCTCGGCCGTCACCGTGAAGTAAAGCAGGGACAGGTGCTGTGCCATGGGGCCTGGCGTCCCCCCAGTGTCCCCCCAGCCCCCCTCGGCTGGCAGTGCTGGCCAGGGAGGAGTGACCCACGTTCAGAGCCATGTTCTTTGTAAATAGGAAGGGATGTAAAGCGGGATTGCACTTCTGGGAGGAAAGGCAGAGCAGGGACGGGGAGGACCCAGCCCATGGCTCCAGTGGGACCAGGTCCCCAACAGCACCAGCCCTTGCGGGGTCCCCGGGGCCGCCCTGGCGGGTTTGGGTGTTTTGGCAGCTTTTTAGAGACTTTTCCCAGGTCTGCGCCGGTGGCAGAGTGAGAGACGGCTCCTGTGGCTCCTCTGGCTCCTCTGGCCTTTACACCCACCCTGCCCGGGTCCTGCCCTGCAGAAAACACACAGGAGTCTTCCTCTGAGGAAGGCACAGGCGAATCCTGGGGGTTCAGCATGACCTGTTCGGAGACATCACCCCGAAGGATGCTCCCTTTGGGGGTCTGGAGCCAAACTCCCCACTCCTGTGGGCTCCCCGTGCCACATCAGTGCTGGCTGCCGGGCCCAGAATTGGCTCTTTTTCAGTTGCTGGTGGTTTGGGTTTGGGTTGGTATTTTTGAATTTACTTTGTGTAAAGCCTGTGCCCCCTCAGGGTCCCCCGAGGGTCTCCTCGGCTGGAGCTCCAGCCGTTGTTCTAAACCCGATGTTGTGGGGGCGCGGGGGGGTCCCGTCCATTGGGACTGAGCAGACATCTCTAAAGTGCAATAAAAGCCTCTGTTCTACCTTAGAATGAAAACCCTGTGTTTGTTTCTCTCTGGGGTCCCCAGCTTCCTCCTGGTTCTGACACAGAGAAAAGGTGGGAGAAAAGTCAAAAGTGTACAGTTGGGAGAATTCCTGCAGGTCAGGGACGCCCCATGAGTGGGATCCCCAGCCTGGCCGGGTGCTGCTGGATGGAATTCCACCTCTTTAGCAGGAAAACGGGGGCTCTGAGCACAGCGAGGATGGGGGAGAGGCTGGGCCTGAGGATCCCTCCCTGTTGGGGATCAATGCTGGGGGGTGTCTCTGGAGTTGAGGTTTTTGGGGTGAGGACTCTGTCCGGGAGCCTTTCCTGGGGGGAAGCTGCTCCGTGCTCATCCCGGGGGCTTTGGGGGTTCCCAAACCAGCAGCAGAGGAGAAACCTCCACGTTAAATTAGTGAAGTGGAGGGAAAACTGCTTTTTTCCCCCAGCCAAAATCTCTCTTTCTTTTATTAATTGGTGAATTAAAATGTTTAATTACATCTTGAGCTTCTCCCGTGCAGTGTCAGGGCAGCTTTTTCCCACCTCTGGTGTCGCTGGGGCCGGATATAGATTTCGCAGGTAGAGGGGACCCTGGGGTGGGGGCCATCCCCAGCGTGAGGCCCATGTTCCTAGGACTCGTTATGAGTGTGAAATCCCTTGTTTTAGGGAATTTGTGCAATGTCTCAGGCTGGGAGTTGCCACAGGTCCCTCTGTCCCAGGGGTGTGCAGCTCCAAAAGCTCCCCTGGGAGATTCCTCCCTTCTCTCAGGGGTTTCAGGAGGAACCTGAAGCCGTTCCCGTGGAGGCTCCTCCTGCAGGTAAGGGATGTTGTGGGGCTGGGGAAGCTGCTTTTTCCCCCCATTTTCCTGATGGGGATGGCAGGAGGTGACTCCCAAAGGTCCTGCTTTGGAGCAGAGGCCCCGGACCCGGTGCTGGCGTCACCGTTCTCAGCCCGTGGAGAACTTGGCATTTCCAGGCGGGTTTGGCCCCGCTCTTGTGTCCCCATGAGGAGGATGTGGTTTGGGGAGGGAACCCTGGATTAGGAGAATCCGCATCAGGTTTCGCCCACTCTTTGTGTTGCTGCCAGGAAGGGCTGCTCGGAAAAATAAAGAGCAAAAGCTTCTCCCGGGTGCCAGGTCAGTGCCTGGGGCGGGTTGGACAGGGCTGGGAGGGAGGGGGGTCCCGGGGCTGGAAACCTTCGCTGGGTACCTCGTCCCCCCTTTCCTGGGGGTGCGGTGGGGGCTCGGAACCAGAACAGACTCTCTTTGCTTCTGGGTTTGTCCCAGCTCTGAAGGGGCTTTGGGGAACATGTCCGAGGGTACCCCCATCCTGGCTCCTCATTTTACACCTTCTCTCTCCCTTGGGAGGGACCCAGCACCCACCTCCCCCCGAGCCTGAGCATCAGGAACCCCCGGAGAATCTCCGGTCGCCTCCCTGCCCCTTCAGCCGAGCAAAGGGCAGGTTTCCAAAGGGGCTGTGGGAGGAGAGCGGACTTTGCCTCCCCCGGGAATGCCGGAGTCGGCTGGGGGCTTCCTCGGGGCCGGTCACGCGCGGCAGCTGGGAGCCCGCAGGGATTAAACCCGCCGTGAACCCTCTCCTTCCCGGGGCCAGCTCCGGTCGGGACTTGGGGGGGTTCATCCAGCCCCACGGTCCTGCTGCCAGGGGGGTCTCACAGCTACGTCGGGAGAGCGTGGAGGAGACGGTGAAGGGGACCCCCAAATCCTCCAGGTGCGGGTGGAGGATGCGTTGGAGGAGCTTCCTCCCTGAAGGTCTGTAGGCTCCATCCTCTTCGCCAGGAGCTGAGGGGGGGGTCAGGACAGGGAATGTGGTTGCTGCCACCCCACCTTTGTGGGTCCTGGGCACCGCCGGGCTCCCCTTCTCCCTCTCTCCCAACTTTTCCACTTTCCTCCTCTCTTGGCTCTTCCCCCCAAATCTTTTCTGCACAGACCGAGGCCCTGATGGCTCCCGCCCCCCATCCCCTCGACGCTGCTCCCCATCCCCAGCACAGACAGAGGCTGCTGGCGCCGTCACCGTTTATTGGGGGCGTGTGGGAGCGATGGGGACACGCGAGGAAGCAGCTGGGAACGGTGGTGGACTCGGCATCGAGGGGACCAGCGGGGGACGCCGGGGTGACACGGTCAGTCGGTGAGTGCCACCATCGGCGCCCGTAGAGCCCGGCGCTGCGCCGCCGCCTCGACGCCCGCCCGCCCACCACGGCAGGAGCAGGAGGAGCAGAGCCAAAACATGGAGGGAGGAGGAAGATCCACGGGGCCACCCTGGGAAGCGGAGAATCATCCTGGAGGGGCCGCAGGCACTGTCCCAGCAGTGGGGCAGAGCCCCCCAGTCCCTCAGATGACCAGGTCTGCATTTTTGGGGTGCGGGTGGTGGCCCCCAGTGAGCGCCCGGGCCTTGGGGGTCTGCGGGCAGGCAGGGGTTGGTGTCGGCAGGGGTGTCCCGGTGGGGTAGGCGCTGCAGGCGAGGAGGAGCCCACCAGTGGCGAGGAAGGCTCCGGCGAACCAGCCCAGGAAGGTGGCCTCCCCAAACTCCCAGCGGGGCACGATGTCGGGGATGCTGTCATCCCAGAAGTCGAGGACGGTGTTGTAGGCCACCCAGGAGACAGGCACCAGGGTGGCCACCGCTGCCACCCCCAGGGCCGCCCCCCCAGCCAGCAGCAGCCGGCGCTTGGCAGCAGGGGGGTGGCGGCAGGGGGTCCAAGCCGGCAGCCCCAGGGCAGCCAGCAGGCAGCCCAGCAGCCCCAGCGCGTTGGAGAGGCACATCAGCAGGCGGGAGATGCGCAGGTCGGGGGGCAGCCCCAAGAAGGAGCTGTGGGGGCGGCACTCCAGCACCCCCTCCTCCTGCCCCACGCAGACCTGCCACAGCCCCATGCTCCACACCTCCAGCTCGTTCAGCTCCAGGTTCAGGCTCTTCCAGAGGGGCACCACCGTGGTGACGCAGGAGCAGACCCAGCCCAGCAGGGCCAGCAGCATCCCCCCGGCCTGCGCCACTGCCCGCCAGTCCCCAGCCATCCTAGGGTCGCCCCCCGGGCCCTGCTGGGCCCCCCACGCTCATGGATGTGGCGTCCACCTTCTGCTGGCCACGTCTGCGCCCGGGGCTGTGGATCCGAGCCTCTTCCTCCCGCGCTGGGGTGTGGCCACTGCCCGCCCCAGCCCGTGTTGGTTTTTCCACCCGAAAAGCCGGGCAGGAGCAGCCAGGGGCGTCCCCCCCACCGCGGCCGGGCTCAGCCCAGGCATTTCAATCCTCTCGGCGCCGCTGGAGCCTTGGCAGGGCCAGAGCTGGCGCTGGCGCAGAGGGGACCCCGGGTGGGATGCGGAGAGACGGCGTCGGGCTCATCTCAGCAGGGCCTGAGCCTTAATGACCCCCGTTGGTCGTGACATCAAGAGGCAAGGGGGCCTTGGGGATGGGGACGCAGGAGGGAGGTGTCCCTTGGGTCCTTGGGGCACCCACTGCCTCGACCCCACTGGTGTCTCGCCAGGGACACCGCTCTTGGGGTTCAACACGGGAAAGCTCTTGCCTGGGAGCAGCCGTTCTCCTCCTCCTGGACAAGACAGGGACGGGGGGAAGGATGGGCCCCACTGTGGGAACATCCCAACTTTGTCCCCATGTCTATCCCCACGTCCCCTTCATGGGGTCCCCTCCTCAGCATCCCCTCTATGGGGTCCCCCTCCCTGGCGTCCCCTCTGCAGGGTCCAGCTTGAGATTCATCTTCCCGGGGGGATTAGTGACTAATCTCTCCTTCATCTGCCGCCCTCCTCATCGAGGGGGGGACCTGGGAAATCACTGACCCCTCCTGGTGCCAGGGGTCTGGCCTTGCTCTGTGCCGGGGGGACCCGGGCAGGAGGTCCTGGAGGAGGGGGACAGGGGTTGGAGGATGCTCGGGTGGGAGCAGGGTGGGGGAGAGGGGGGGCCATTTCCCAGCCCCTGCTGGGGGCAGACGGGGAGGCGCCATCCTTGGGGGAATCCACTGGGAACCCCCTCCTGCCCCCGCCCCCGGAAGGGCGCCCGTGATTAAATCAGCCCGAGGTAATTATGCCTGGCATTGAGGCAGATTAACGAGCTGCCTTCTGCCCGGGGGCAGGATCGGCTGCCACCGAGCACCCCAGCCTCCTCCATCCTCCCTCCTTCATCCCTCCTTCCTTCCATCCATCCATCCCTTCTCCCTGCCACCCCCCGGAGGACCCCATCCCACCCTGGGAATGATGCCCAGAGGAGCCAGGAACCGAGGACAACTTTTGCCAACACTGTGGCTGCTCTGCCAGGACATGAGGTGGGTCCAAGGCTGGGAGGGGGGCACAGGAGGGTGGTCCTGGGGCCTGACACCCCACGTGGCTGCCCCAGGACGGAGGGTGCCGGAGGAGGCAGAGTCCCCACCTCCCTGTCCTTGTCCCCGTCCTTGTCCCTGTCCCTGGGGTCACTGCTCTCCAGGTGGCATTTCCAGGAACGTGACCTGCGGGGACCTGGCCAGTCCCAGCCCAAGGAGCCCTGTTTTGGGACCCCCATCTCCCACACACCCTCCATCCCTCCTCATGGCTCGTTACCAAGCTGGCAATTAGTCCCGGGGTCTCGGGGGTGACACAGAGACCACCAGAGGTTCCCCATTGCCAGGGCTCCTGCGGCCACTGCATTCCCTAGTCTCGTCAATGCAATTATGGCCACTAATGGGCTTAGCCATCTGCTGCCACTACCCCACACTGCAGGGGCAGCCCCTCCGGACCCCCTCTCCATCCCCTTCAGGGGGCTCTGGCCCCTCTCCCCATCTGGACGGGGAGAGGGGCCAGACCCCCCTGAGGGGGATGGAGAGGGGGTCCACCTCCCCAACCCCCCCCCCCTTTGTGCCCCACAAAGGACCCGGGGCTGAGCCCCCACGGATTTCCCCTCACACCACCATGGTGATGCCCGAGGAGCCCCGCGGCCGCAGCAACTCGGTGCCGCCAGCGCAGACCCCCACGGCCAAGCACATGCTGCCCTACCTGCCGCGGCCCCCAACCCACACCAGCCACTATGGCACCTTCCCCCAGAAGGTATGGCTTCCCCCACCCTGCCTTGGGGGCCCCTCGTGAGAGGGGTGGTGGCCAGTGGCTGCTCCTCACCCACCAGCTTCCTCCCACCCTGCAGCATGAGCCCCCAGCCCCCCCAGGGGAGGAGAAGAACCCCCGGATGCCAAACCACCCCTCCCCGCCCCAGGGAGGTGGGGAGCCCTCCCCGGCCCCCTCACACCAACCTGGCGACCCGCCCCGCTGCCCACCGGCCACACGCTGGCCTCCGCTGTCCGGGAGCCGCAGCCGGACCCCCGAGGGACCCCCAGGGCGGCGGCGGCGGCTGCTGGAGGAGGAGGGTCCAGTGGCTCAGGGGGGCAAGCGGCAGCGGCAACGCTACGTCACCAAGATGGGCAAGTGCCAGGTGAACCTGGGCAACATCCAGGAGAAGAAGCGGTTCCTCTCAGACATCTTCACTACCATTGTGGACCTCAAGTACCGCTGGTTCCTCTTTGTCTTCATGATGTGCTACATCCTCACCTGGGTGGCCTTTGGCACCGTCTACTTCCTGGACGCCTGGGCACGGGGGGACGTGGCGCACCGAGGGGACCCCTCCTGGAGGGCCTGCATCCAGAACGTGGACGGCTTTGTCTCAGCCCTGCTCTTCTCAGTGGAGAGCCAGCGCACCATCGGCTACGGTGCCCGCATGGTGACGGCTGACTGCGCCGAGGGCGTCATCCTTCTCATGGCCCAGTCCATCGTGGGCTCCATGATCGATGCCCTCATGGTGGGCTGCATGTTTGTCAAGATCTCCCGCCCCAAGAAGCGCGCCCAGACCCTCATCTTCAGCAAAAACTGTGTCATCTCCCGGCGGGATGAGCAGCTCTGCCTGATGTTCCGGGTGGGGGACCTGCGGGACAGCCACATGGTGGACGCCAAGATCCGCGCCAAACTCATCAAGTCGCGGCAGACGGCAGAGGGGGAGTTCATCCCCCTGGAGCAGTCGGAGCTCAACCTGGGCTATGACACGGGGGAGGACCGGCTCTTCCTGGTGGAGCCCCAGATCGTCTGCCACGTCATCGACCGCCGCAGCCCCTTCTGGGACCTCTCAGCCGAGTCCCTGCGCCGCGAGCAGTTCGAGATCATCATCATCCTTGAGGGCATCGTGGAGGCCACAGGTGAGGGGGGCCCAGGGGGTGGGAAGGAATGGGTGGCCACCATGGTGTCCTAGGAAGGGGAGGCTGGGCTCAGGTATCAGCGTCCTGGCAAGAGGTAGCCAGGGCTGAAACCAACGATGGTGCCCCTGTGCCTGGGAGGACCACGTTGTCCCCAGGCCCCCCATTGTCCCTGTGCCCCCCCCATTGTCCCCGGCCCCGCTCAGCCCGTGTCCTGGGGCAGGGATGACGTGCCAAGCCCGCACCTCTTACACGGAGGACGAGATCCTGTGGGGGTACCGCTTCGAGCCCTGCATGTCCCTGGAGAAGGGGGCCTTCCACGTGGACTACAGCCGCTTCGAGATGACTTTCGAGGTTCAGACGCCGGCGGCCAGCGCCAAGGAGCTGCAGGAGCGTCAGGACCTGCAGCCGCCCGCACTTGGCCTCTGCTGGGACCAGCTCCTGCCCTCGCGGGCACCAAGCACCTGGCAGCGCTGGGAGGAGCCGCCAGAGCCAGGGGACATGGACTGACCCCCCCAGGGTCCCACAGTGCCATAGCCCACCCACCCCCCTGGCTGTGGCCATGGGGCATCACCCCACGGGGTTGGTTCCTGCTCCCTAAGGGGGAAGCGGGGGCAGGGGGGTGAGGTCTCTCCATTAAAAACTCCACACAACAATCACCAAGTGGTTTGCGTCATCTTTGTGCAACACAGGGCGGGGACTTCCCCGGGGCTGCCCTTGGGCCACCAACATCGACACAGGGACCAGCTGGAGAGGGAATGGAGTGGGGCCCAGAGATGCTGTGAGGGCTGGAGCCCCTCTGCTGTGAGGGGGGGCTGAGAGAGTTGGGGGGTTCAGCCTGGAGAAGAGGAGGCT
>BJBW01012391.1:19970-39677 GCA_004320125.1 Scolopax mira | reverse complement strand
CCATGATCTTCCCAGGCATGGAGGTGAGGCTGACAGGTTGGTAGTTCCCAGGGTCCTCCTTTCTACCCTTTTTAAAAATGGGTATGATGTTTCCTTTCTTCCAGTCTGCAGGGACTTCACCTGACTGCCACGACTTTTCAAATATCATGTGTGATTCCAATAGGAATGTGTGATTCCACTAGGAAAAAAATATCCAAACTCTTTTACCATCTTTTATTTTTTGGCTTTATGTGGAGTGTTGTCTGCTAGAAGGGGCAGAATAATTGTTTGAGTATTGCGCTGTCTCAGTACACAGAAAACATGGCCTTTTTTTTCTAATCAGTTGACAAAAAGGCTCCAGTAATGTTATTCATGTCTGGTAGAAAAAATAGATAATTATTCATTTCATATTTGGAGAGCTATCCATATTTTTGTGCCCTAGCTCTTGAGAACTTCTTTCTCCCTGTCTTTTCAAAGAAGCTATGGAGGCTTCTTTTGGCTGCAAGCTACATTATGGATATTTGAGATTAAAGTCACTGTAGTGGAAAGAACAGCCGATACTGAGGAAAGAGCATTATAAATCATTCCTGTCTCTAAATCCGTTTTGTCTCAGACATATTTTTGTCTCTATTAACTTGATTCTAGGGCCATTCATGACTAGCCCCTGAGTTTGGTAATTTTCCATGGTGAAAGCTAAGATGGATAAGTTTTTAATAGCTGTAAGAAAACAAAAATGATTCCATTGCACACATCTGGATGAACTGAAATCCAGCTTTCCAGGCAATCCATTCTCCCTACTGCTATTTTGAGAAATAATCACACTGTCTTATTTAGGATTATTTTAAATACTCTGGGCTTATTTGCAAGAAATATTATTTCCTGATTTATAACTCTTGCAGGCCTATTGACTTATATGGAGAGCGAGACAGTGTCAGACTCATTGCCATTCTCAAAGGTATGTAAATAGCATCTGTCAGTACAAACAAGACTGCAGAGGACCTCTCTTTGGAGGCCACGCATGAAGTATGTCTGTTTACTTACTGTTGGAAGGAAAGTGGCTAATGTGTTCCCTGCAGGCACTTGTCCAAAGCTGGCCTGTCACGGCAAGGCATCTTTTTGTCAAGAGCATTTGAAGGGAAGTTTAACTCAGGAGTGCATTTTGCTGTTTTCATAGAGTATAAGCTCATGTCCAGAGTGACCCTGCTGAAGGACGCAGAGCTGTCTTGGGAAGTTGAGCTCTTTTTGCCATATGTACAGTCTTTGTTGTATGAGGTATGTAGATAGTAGAGAGTTGGAAACTGGAGGCTCACAGGCTGCTTGTGTGGTACACCATAAAAGATGTAGTTCTGTGATATACAGTGTTGGACCCAATTTCTGACTAGAAAGCACACCTGGATTACCTCATTAGACAATATAGCCAGCTGGCTTAGCATTTGGTTTTATAGAATCTTCTGTAAGATTATTGTTTCGGTCTGAGACGAATTGCATATTTCTAATTATCCAGATAGGAGATGGCAACTTTGTGTAAGTGATAGTATCAAACCATAGCAGCACTGTGTAGAGGAGAGGAGATGATAATGATGTCTTATCCAGGAGGGCATCTGTGAAACAGACCTGGTGGAGTCAGAAACCATGGAAGAAAAGAAGGCAGTGAAAGTTGACTTTTATTCCCAGATCCTTTGGCAGGAGCAGTGCTCTGAGGGAAAGCAGAGAATTAAAGTTTTTCTTATTTTAATTTATTTTTAAAAGCAGGCTCCTCACTGGGAAAAAAAAAAAAAAGCATGTTACAAATTCACTGGATTTTCAGAAGAGAGATAAAGCCAGGGAAAGAAAGAAGCTGACTTATTAAACAGCAAATTATTTCAGTTACACATTTGATGGACACTGTTGTCAAAAAATCACCATAAGTACAGTGGTAGGTCCTGGTGTTGACAGTACTTTGTATATTTGTAATATATTATATGGTGCATAGTATTGGTAGGAGACATGTTTATACCTTATTCCAAGCTATAAGTATTGCTGGGTGCAGCCACATACTGCTAGAGGGAAAGAGGTGGAGTATGACAGAGCTTTGCAAAAGGTGATAGTCCAACTCTGGCACAGACAAGAATCACTGTTGAGAGTAAAGCAAAGTAATTCACAAGCCTGTGTGTGAGACTTCAAAGTTACAGTGCTTTGTCTCATCTTCTTTTTCATATGTTGCCAAGATTCACAATGTTCCAAAGCACTCTGCTTGGCAAGACTTCTGTTTTGATTTCAGCAGGGTATTTCTACCTCAGGGCTTCTACCAATATCAGTGCATATACTATTTGCTACTATTCCTATAGAAATTCCAGCTAAATTAAAGGCAAGGTGTAAAAGAAGAGGGAAATCATGTGTACCGTTTTTATCTAAAGGGGAGTTTAGTTTTTATCTAAAAGACGCAAGCCAGGTACAAGTTTGTGGTATTCAGACACAGACATCTGTGCCGTTACCTTTCTGACAGGGCAAAGGTTTGCTAGAATAATCTCTTCTCTGCATGTCTGCAATTTCTAGTCCTGATAATGTTACAGAATCAACAAAATGTGAAATGAAAACTCTAGACTTTCTAAATCTCAAAGAAATTGCCTCTGAAATTTGTGTGTTTATTTTCTGCCATTTGCAAGTCCCTCTCGCTGTTGTTACCAATATGTCTGTAGGTGGAAGGGAGCCAGTGAGTTTTCCCCTTCTTTCTAGTTCTGAAGGCACTAGAGGCATTAGGTTGAAGGCATTCCTCCTAGGGGATGAGAGTTCTTCTTCACTGTATGCATTCATCATACACTGGGTGCGATATTCTCCACAATATGCAGAGGTACATACTGCGTAGCCTCCTTTTTCTTTTAGAATATGAGAATCCAGATAGCCTTAATATCTGATCTCTCCACACCTGTAAATTTCCATAATTTCTTTTGTTTTCTTGATTTTAGTGTTTCCCCTTTTTCTGGCATAAAGTGATCTCTTTGTTGTACATTCTATGTATAAAGTGATTAATAAAAGTGTCCATGGACTTTTTTCTTTCACTTCTCAAACAATTTTAGTATGCTTTAGATGATTAAAGCATTTTTAAGAAGGAAAGGATATGTATGGATTGCAAGAGGAAAAGATGTGGGAATCAGTGTGAAATCAGAAAACAACTGCAAAAGAAAGAGGTCATAAAGAAATTAATTTGGAAAAAGCAGGAAATTAAAATAATTTTTTAAAGCGGACTGGAAACAGGACAGATGTTTGTGAGGAGATAAGGACTTATGCAGAGAAAGACTAGCAAAACCTTATAACGTTATTCTGAATTAGATTTAGGGACCGAAAGCAAAACTTTCAGAGTCACAATCTGCAGAGCACGCATATCTAGCTCTTCATAGCTTTCCTTTCAAACTGTTTCATGTTATTCTTACCAAAGTAAACTCTCCTGATGGCTTCAGCTGGGCTGTATGAGTGAATAATGGGCTTGCAAGATCAGATCTATGTCAATGGGAGAAATGTTTCCTCATTAAACTCTTGTCAAGGAGGTTTGCAGCCTCTTCTGGAGTTAAATGAGGCCTGAGGCTCCTTTTCAGTCTTCAGTGTAGACTTAGGAGCATGATCAGGCTATAGTGGAGGAGTAGGGCTAAAGCTCTAGTTATCTTTTAGATAATTTTTACAGTTGCTTTCCTAAGTCTTAGGTTCCTTTTCTTATGAAGGGTTCTCTAATATCCTTTCTGCTGCATATTGCTTTTAAGTCAAAATTCTTAGGGCTGCTGCTGCTCCTGAGTTCTGTAGAAGCAATGGGGTAATGACAATTTTCGATGAATCTTATCCAAAAGGAAGCTGTTTTCAAACATATGCAGAGCTGTTAGAGGGAGCAGCAAGGAAGGAAGTTAAACATAGAGAGGTACTTGAAGGAACGGATAAATAAATGATTCCTGCTAAAATTACTATACTCAGTAAAAATTCCACCTGTTTAGTTGAAATCTAAAACTGTTGCTATGAATGTGAATAAGAATTTAGTGGCATCACATGGGATTCCCAACTGGCACTCTCCATTTAGAGGCCATATTAGGGAATAGACCTTGTTTTGACAATTCAGTGGATTTTTGATGTTCTATATGTTCACCATGGATAAAGAAGACGTTGCATCCTTGGTGGCTGTCAAAGCAGGTTTTTTAACGAGTACTGGGTATTTATGTTGCAAAGTAGCTTTAGATCACGAAGAGAATCTTGGAAACTTTACCATTCACAGACTGAAAAGCAGAAGGTGGTGTGTGTCTCTTCATTTTTCTTCGAAATAGTGTTGTCACAAAAATACACCACAGCTGCAATATAAGTATTTCTCAATGGGGTGTGAAAATGTGCTACAAAGAGGTCAATAAGTGGTTGCAAAGTAACTCGAAGGAATGTGTTTATCTGTTCCAAAATGTAATTAGAAAGCAAAGATAGCACCAGCAGTGGTGATCCTGTCATTATTAAAGATTTATATTGATGTTGATGATGATCTTGGTTTTACCATCTCTCTTAAGTGATAGTGCCAATAGAACACAGTCTTGGTAAATTAAAGCTTACTGTTCAATGAAGAGTCCAGAACCAAGTCCCTTTGGAATTCATCACTAATGGCATGGTCAGGTTGGACTTCTCTATCAGGTCCTTAAAATGTGTCAAAAAAAATCCTTATTAAACTTAATTTTGGGATCAGGTCGAGACCTGCAATCAGATTTTTTGCATCACTCATGTTTAATGAAACTTAATATAGACTACACATGAGTGCTCTCACCATTACCTGCCTGCCATGGTTTACCTTATGAGATCTGAACATATCAAGAACAAGGTAGTAAAGGCATAAATGTTATCCTTCACTTGTAGTCATCTTCCATTTTCCATTCCATTTATTAACAGAAGTTTTATCCTAAAAGAAGGAAGCAAACAAGCTGCAGTTTAGAATCATTACCTCAATGCTAATAAAAGTCCTGATATACTGCATGTGCAACCCGTAAATATCGGTCAGCTAAGTGTTCACCATCTGTTCTGTTACCCTCACAGTAAATAATCACTGTTGTAGCATTTAAATCAAAAACATGCTTAGAAATCTCTGTGCTCGTTATCAGGGAGAGCTCAGTTCAGCTCATCACACTGTTTCAAAATAAGTCTTTGTCTTTTTCTGTCTGAGAATATTAAAAGCAAATAACAAAACAGGTGTGTACACATTTTGGACGTCTGAGAACATTTTTAAACCTTAAGAGCACTTCTGCTTTCCGTAGTAATTTATACAAGCAGTAATGACAGACTGCTCGGTGATTGTGCCAGTGCCAGAGAGAGATGCTGCAGCCCTTCTGTGGATTGCACAGGGACTCTGCTCAGGCTCAGTAAGCTCAGCCCCGGAACCGTGCAGTCTACATGGGCTGCATTTAGCACAGGTATTAGCTTATTCTCTGCCACCCTCATATGACTCCATGATCTCATTTGTACGGTTCTGCCAGTAACTGGATATGTAACCTATACCGGAGAAGGCAGAAATTATTTCTCTAAACCCACTTCCAGTTTCCCAGTAATTTTGATTTTTGGCCAGTTTGAAATGTTAGGAATATGTAATTGGAAATGAATGGTTAAGATTATAAGATGACTGCTCTTTCAGTGCTGCAGCGTTTTTAGTGAATTAGCCTCAGTGTTTACAAGAGACCCGCAAAGTTAAACCTACAAAGCTTTAAAGTGAATTGCACCGTTTGCATAATTCTCTGAGGAGGAAAATGTTTTTGCAAGGTTCTTGGCACAACTTTCTTTGAAATTGTTAGAGCCCTTTATTTACCAAACAGTGTACATTGTTAAAAGTAAAACTTCCCCTGTGCTCTAAATTTTGGCCCAGTTAATCTTTCAGGAGTGCTGAAAACAGGGCTTTAATTAGCAACTTTATCAGTTAACCCAGTCACTCATCCCAGTGCTTATCTGATACCGTGTCCATGCAGGCACATGGGGACATCAGAAAAAGGCCGACTTGTCAGTGGGACAGTTGAGAGGACCCCGGTGGCAGGGTGGGAAACAGAGACCACAGAAATGGATGGCATTAAATGGAATCTGATACAAATCCAAAAGGAATTATCTGACCACAGTAGCCTGGGATAGGCGTGGATTTATCTTGTATTTCTCCCTGATCTTCTCTGGTATGTCACCCACAGCAATAGAGAGGAAGCCGGTGGTCCCTTGTGGTGTGAACGTGGGGTCTGGTGTGATGGAAACCCTTCGCTGGGGAGGTGCTGACGGAGCTGAGAACAAAACCACCCCGACGCTGTCGTCGCAGGAGCAGCCAGCTCAAGCCAGCGTGGGGCTCTCGGCCAAGGCGCTCATTAAACTCTTTTACTGTCTTCAGCAACAAAGATTTAGTGAGCAATCTGCTCTCCCTACTTGCCTCTAATTTTTCTGTTCAAGGGAAGAAGGGGGTGTGTATATATGAGTGCAGCTCAGGGGCTGACGTTGGTGTTAGAGAGAGTGGGCCGAAAATCATACATGTTTGCCTGTACGGGGAACTGTGAAGAGTAATGGATGAAGACTTTCTGATGGATGACTGGAGCAGAGGAAAACCATGATGATCTGTCTTGGGGATGAAGAGGGAAGATGTCTTGTTTCCCTAGGGTGAGCCTGTCACCACAAACTCTTCTAGCAGAAGGAGGCATGTGCTCCAGTTCATGCAGCAGTCAATCATTAGCAGTAACTGTCCTGTGAATACTTCAGTCTGTGCCTGGTGGACTCTGTGACCAGTCAGACAGGGCTTATCCTGTGGCTTTAGAGGCTGTGGCTGGTCCTCTGAAACAATTGAAAAACAATACCCAAGGTCTTAGGGGGAAATTAGAAAATAAACCTAAGCAAAATAATTTAGGTAATCTGCACCAGATACTCCTGCTCTATAATGCACATGGAAAATAAAAAATAAAATCAGATAATAAACATGGAAATATAGGCCAAATTCAAAGCATGAAGTCTATTTAGAAAAAAAAAAAAATGGGGGAGAGCTGGGTTTTCATTTATTCTTCACCTTACTTTGCTTGCATTTGTGAAGTGGTCTGTAACGCTTCTTGCGCTCAGTTTAGTCTTTCACATGGCATCATTTGTGGTTCAGAATTCTTACTCACCTCATTTTTTTCCCCCCTAAACAAAGACGTACAATTCATGTAGTTCTAAAACTGTCTTGTCAGCAAAAAATCTGTAGCTCTCACCAATGCAAGGAAGTCTGATATTAAAAACATGCATCGCTTTGCTATCTTAAGATGAACCCATTAGCATGTGGCTGAAGAATAAGTTTGAGAGAGAGAAATGGCGTTAAGAGGACGGAGTGACTACCTGGTGCCAAGAAGATATTTTATGCTTGCTCAAGCGGTTCTGATGAGTTGATAGCTGAAATGTTTATGCTTTTATTCACATAGATAGCATACTAAAGACGTCTATTTTAAACAACAGATAATCCAAGTGGTGCATTTAGTTTGTGATGTAACTGTGGCTGGTGTTCTAGGGCTTGCAGGGTTTTCTTCCTGCTCTTATTTACTTGTAGTTGGGCCCTGCAAAGCTAGAACATTGACTTCTTTCCAACTTGAAAACAAAGGCAGAAAACAAAACCCAGGAAGACATGTACCGGCTGTAAATTTTCTGTCTGTGCTGAAGTAAATACAAATGCAAAGCATCATCATGATTTTCTCTCCACTGCTAAAATGTGTGAAGTCAAAAAGAGTTCTGTTTATAAATAAAAAACATGGGTCTCAGGAATGTCTAAGTGTGTAACTGTGATACACAGGATTTAATGAAGCCCAGTTCCAAATTGCTGTGACATTTGTTGCAAAGTTGTAGACATAATCAGCAACTTCGTTCTGGGGGGATCCTTCAGAACTCATTTCTTAATTTTTCTTATCTACTGTCACTTCCTTCAAACTGCCACACTCGCTACCTTTGATTGCTCATTTCTCTCAGTATCACTTTGCTTGCTTTTTCCATTCTTTCCCTGGAAAAAAGGAGTAGCCTTTAAAAAAAAGACTACGTTTTTTTTCCCTGCCTGAATAGCTTAATATCCTCAGCATCAGATCTTGGCTGCCTATTGAGACCAATGGCTTCTATGTTCAGTCTTACATTCTTAGTCTTTTTCTCCATTTTATTGAAATCCTAGAATGTGTAAGGGACTTTTTAACATACAACCTACATAAAAAGAGCCTAGATGCTTCTTGCAGCCTCTGGGCATTTTCACCTTTCTATGAAGAGTTCTGTGAAGAATTTTGATATAGCTTCTGACACATTCATAGGGTGCAGTAAACCAGAGTATTCAAAATAAAACAATAGGAAGAGGAAAAATAAAACATTTATTTGATATATGTTTATCCTGTCCTTAGCCACTTTCTTCCTTTCCTACAAATCCTATCCTCCTGGTAATCATGGGCCATTATAATAATTTCTTGATGTATCTAACTTTTCAGACTATTCCAAAGATGTTGATCCAACTTGTGTTTGCTGCAACTTGGGAAACCTTATACTGATGAGCTTCCCATGCAAACAAATTCCAAGTGTCTTTGTAGAAAAGCTAGTTGAAAAATTAAGCTATGTAAACTTTTCAATCATTTTCTCCAAAGGACTGACAATTTACCAAGCCACTTAGTGGTTTCTGTGATAGATTATCTAGCGAGTGTTATTTGTATCATTTGTCTGTTCATTGCTGTTAGTGTCTGCCATGGGCTGCCCAACAGTGACTACCATATGCAACCTCCGCTTGGGATTGCTCATGACATCCTGGCGCTTTGGCTTCTTGATGTCCTGGGTCTGGGTCTTGATCTGGGTCATTTTTAGTTTGCATTTTTAATTTGATCTCTGCTGTGACATAGAGCTACAGACATTTTTTTTTTAAGTCTGTCCCATTCAGAGGCCTGTTGCTGCAATTCTAAGGAGTGGATAGGTATTAACAATGATAGCGTACAGAGCAGGGAAAGGAAAAGAAGTCATTCAGTCTGTTCCTGGATTATGGCATTCATAAAAGATATCTGTCTAAACTGCTTTTACATAAATGATTCCGTGATTCTAATAACACAACTTCACCAGGCGTCTGATTGACAGTGGTTAGTACTAGAAGATTAATCTTAATGTCTTCTCAAATATCCCTTGTGGTATTCTTCCTCCTACTGACTTTCCTAGCAACAGCCTAGAAATCAGATGATTATTATTCTGCTTTCAACAAGTTTTGTCTACCTAAGCTAAACAGTCCCAGCGTCTTTCAATCACTCGCTTCCACGTTACATTTTTGAGACATCTCTTTACCATTGTAGATCTCCTCTGGATTTTTCCTTCATCTGGCCCATGTACCTCTGCAAGTAATTGAGAAGTATTCCAGCTGAGGTCTCACCATGATGGAAACACTCCTGTGTGTCTTTCTGCATGCTAAATTGCTCTTTAAATGCGTCAAACTGGAATAGGTCTTTTCTTAGCATACATTTTTGCCTGATGTACAGCTTGTGATCTGGTACCTGCTTCTCACTGTTCTGTTTTTAAAGTGGATAATCCCTCCCTAAGTCACTCCCCTGTCTTCTGCATTGCTATTTACACCATTTCTCCAAATTGCCAAAATGATATTGAATTCTATTACATCCCTCAAGCTTGATCTTAGCTGTAAATTTGAAAGCCAGTTTCTTTCATCCTCCAGGTCAATAATTATAGTATCATCCCCAGGACAGACTCCTTCATAAGAATCAATCCAACCTTTCTTATTAATTGTTAGCTCTTTGGTATTGGCTGCCTGTGCACATTTTTGTTACTAGTTGTGCTCCCAAATTTTAGTCCCCTTTTTCAGACTAGGTCTGATCAAATGATGATCTGTGACCAGGTTAAATCTGCTAGGATTTATTAGATCAGCCATAGCATTTTGAAAACCAATCTGTGTTGGTCTGTCTGGAAATGAAGGTGGCAGATAACTTTGCACTGTCCCAGAACATCATGGAAAACAGTGCCAGCCTTACTGAAGTTGAGATAGGCTGCACCTCTGCTTTCTCCTCATATAAACAATCTCTTGCCATTCATGGAAGAATATTAGATGGGAAATTGACTGGTCTGTCTTGGCTATTGCTTATCTACTTATTTTTTCCACGTGCTTGCAAGCTATTACCTTCACGATATTTGACAGGGTTTATTTTGTTTTGTTGGGTAAAATCAAGATGACAAGTCTAATATTCTCCAATTTCCTTTTTTCCTTTGTATTTGAAGGCTAGACATAATGTTTCCCATTTCTGGAATCTCATTGATCTCTGCAGGCTTTAAAACATTATTGGAAACTGTGACGTTCTCCAGACAGTCTTCAAGTTTCCCAGGACTAGACTTAAAATCCAGATTTTTTGAAATCATCAAATTTATCTGATGATTCTCTAGTATTAATTCTGATAGTATCAGCATGACTAAGCCATTTAGAAGAATATGAAACAAAATAAGCATTAGATGCTATGATCACAGAATCACAGAATCACAGAATCATCATGGTTGGAAGTGACCTCTGAGATCATTGAGTCCAACCTCAAAACCAAAACAAATAAAAAAAACCCCAAACAAACAAACAAACAACAAAACCAACAGAAACCGCAACACCCCACCACATCACACCCATCCACAAACCAATAATCTGGGGTGCTAGAGTATGCCCTGAAGAGCCATGTCTACATATTTCTTAAATACCTCCAGGGATTGTGACTCCACACATCCCTGGGCAGGCTGTTCTAGTGCCTGACCACTCTCTCAGTGAAGTAATTCTTCCTAATATCTAATCTAAGCCTCCCCTGAATCAACGTTAGACCATTTCCTCTGGTTCTGTCATTATTCACTTGAGAAAAGAGGCCAACCCCCACCTCTCTACACCCTCTTTCAGGTAGCTGTAGAGGGCAATGAGGTCTCCCCTCAGCCTCTTCTCATATGTCTTGTTCTCTAGATCCCTCACTAGCTTTGTGGCTCTCCTCTGGACACACTCCAGCAGCTCAGTGTCCCTTCCTCTAGAGGGTCCCAGAACTGAACACAGCACTTGAGGTGAGGACTCAACCAATGCCGAGTACAGACGCACAATGACTTCCCTACTCCTGCTGGCCACGCTATTCCTTATACAGGCCAGGATGCTGTTGGCTGTTGGCTCATGTTAAGCCAGCTGTCCGCCCACACTGTCAGGTCCTTTTCATCTGTGCAGCTTTCCAGACACTCTTCATCAAGCCTGTAGCATGGAGTTGTTGTGACCCCAGTGCAGGACCCGACATTTGGCCTTATTGAACCTCATCTCATCGGCCTTGGCCCATTGATCCAATCTCCAGATCCCTCTGTAGAACCTTCCAACCCTCAAGCAGATCAACACTCTCACCTAGTTTGGTGTCATCTGCAAACTAACTGAGGGTGCACTTAACCCCCTTATCTAGATGATCAATAAAGATATTAAACAAGAGTGGCGCCAAAACTGAGCCCTGAGGGACCACTGCTGCCAACTGGATTTCACCCCATTAATCACAACTCTCTGGGCATGACCATCCAACCAGTTTTTTATCCAGTGAAGGATAAAAAGAACTTGTCTATGCCATGATTCTCCAGTTTCTCTAGGAGAACACTGGGGGGCATGGTGTCAAAGGCCTTACCAAAATCCAGGTAGACAACGCCAACAGCCTTCCCCCCATCAAGAAAGTGGGTTACATGGACATAGAAAGAGATCAAATTGGTTAAGCAGGACCTCCCTTTCATGCTGGCTGCCCCTGATCCCTTGGCTGTCCTGGACTTGCTGTGAGAGCTCACCATTTTGATCCTCTCCATGATCTTTTCTGGTACAGAGGTCAGGCTGACAGGTTTATAGTTTTCCAGATCCTCCTTTGGGCCCTTTTTGTAGATGGGTGTCACACTGGCCACCCTCCAGTCATTTGGTACCTCTCCTGTTGACCAGGATTTATGGTATATTCAGTGTCTTCTGACTTTTTCATTAGGTAGCAAGCAAATATTTCTTCTGTTAATCCTCTGACTCCTAATGGATTTGTAGACTCAATGTTATAGTTTCTTTTCAGCCCACATTTCAGCTGTAGCTGTACTTAATTTTGTGTGTGTACCACAGTGGCTTGTCTGTATATATTTAGGTTCCTTTACTTCCCTTGCAAATACTCTTGGTTTTCACTTTTTATAAGCTCCTTTTTTGTGTGCAACATTTTTATATTTTTTAAAGTCAGAAAACACCTTCTGTTTTACTAACAATACATTGAAATCTATTGTTAGATTTTGCTATTTGTAATGAAACAGAACCATCAAAATAATCTGATACTGGTTGAAGACTAGTTAACAACCTGGGACTCCCAAACTAAAAGCAAAATTCTTTATCAAGAGACTACTAGAAATAACACACAGACTCAAAGAACACTTAGACCTCATGGCAGTGTTGCCACAGCCTTTCATATTAGTATAGTATCTACACTGTTTATACTCTGCCTCATACACCCCACACACCCATTCTCAACTTTTTACACAGAGGGCTGGTGGTTGTGGGTGTTGGCTTTGTTTTTCCCAATGTGGGAAATATTATACAATCAGTCCTCATATAAAAAATCTTTGTCACTGAATTTCTGATTTTCAGAAATTCTTTAAACTTATTTTTTTTTTATATTAAGAAAACAGAAATTAATAATTTCTTTTTAAATAAAGTGTATGAAATTGATTTTTTATTATGAGTGAAACTAGAACAGAGAATTTATTATCCAAACTTCTAATGTATTTTAAGTGCTGGCTAATCAAAATCCTAACCTCTTTTGCCTCTAAAGAAGGCCATGTGGCTCTAGTGAGATAAAAAATATTTTTCATCCTTGTTCCAACAGAGCACTCTTTACCTAAAAGAGTGTCCTCACTATCTTTCCACACTGTGCTTCCTAGCTGGGAATGATCCCAGCTGTTAAGATTCTAGCAACAGAAATTGATGCATTTTCGCTTAGGCCATGGAACTCTTTTTCCATTGTTATGTTGGTAAATAATTTATGTTGCTCATCACTGAAGGCAATGGTTTATGAAAGCCACAAGGATGAAATAGGCACTCTCATTTTACCATCAAATATGTCACACCCCTTCCATTTTCAGTGTAACATAGACATCTCATGAAGAAATTTAAATACGTAGGAGTGATAAACTGAACAGCAGAAGCAGAACAAGACAGACAATAAAGCAGGGTAGAAAAGTTTGGTTTCTGGATTATTGCAGAAAATTGCCTATTTTGTTGGACAAACTCTTAAGGATAGCTCCTGGAAAGAGGAAATTTCTGTCTTAGAAATGGAAATACAGTCAGTAACTGAGTGGTCTCCAAGGATTCCCACAAGCCAACAAGATTTAATTTTGGCAGACTAGCGCTTTTAAAATGTTGGGTGAATGTGCAGCATTGTGGTTTTATCTGCCTCTGATGCAACACTTACTTGTGTGTCTCTCCCAGACATACAGCATTGCAAGTGGAATTATTTAGGGTTTCATCAGATGTGATTAATTCTTTTGGGCTTTCTTGTCTAACCACATGGAGGTTATTACCCATGTACCCTTTTTCATAAACTATCTACATGAAATCTTTTTATGGAATAAGAATAAAATAGAGCAAAGCCTCATAATGTTTTTTTTTTCTTTTCTTCTTAAAAATACAGGATATTTGATAATTTATTTTTAAGCATGTTACATTTGCAAGTATTGCTCCTTAGTGTTAAGTCCCGCGGGACCAGCTCTATTTGTAGACTTTTTTTCCACAGGATGCAGCACAGCAAAAAATCTTTCATTCTAGTGCTTGAGGTAATCTGCTGTGAGATGGTACCTCTGAGAGCAAAGAAAGGAAGATCAATAGTCATGATTCAACGTCTTCAAAATCTTCCCAGTAGAAATTCATGACACCTACTTTCTCCTTCTTACCTTCCCATCTGTGTTTTAAACAATTTCTTCCAGAAGAGACCAGGGAAGCCATGACTGTAAGGATGCACATGTAAAAGTAAAAGATAACATGCCATTATGATTCTTTTAACAATAGGTTACTGGGAGTGACTTGGAAACTGGAGGCTATGTGAAATTCTTCTGTGCAAAGAAAATGTGTGGCAGATGTCTCAACATCATGGCATGGATATTTGCACATCACTTATTTTGGTGCTGGAAACTGCACCAAATATAACTGTGATGTGGTATGACATCCTCCACAAAACAAATTTAACTTGAAAACTTGAAGTCATCTTGAAAGACTTGGCTCAACCCCAGCTGATCATTACTGTGAAACAAATACTAACGACGGTTCAGCAAGTCTATATATAATTGTGATCGTCAGGTCTCCTGGGACATCTAAGGCAAGAAAGGAGAGAACATTGTCAGACTGCCATCTGAAAAATACATCTATATTCTCCCTACCGAGAGCTCTTGCATTATAATTATTATCTTTTCTCACTAAACACTGAATTTAGACTATTTTGGACGCCACTTATGTCTCTTTGGAGAGTGATGGTGTTGCAGAACTCCAGTCTCCTTTTCCAAAATATTTCTCACTTGCATAAAAAAACCCCCATTTGTCCCACCAAGGATGCCAGTTCTTTCATATAATGTCAATGTTTTTATGCCTTTTCTTACAAAAGCTGATTTTTTTGCGTTCACTGATGCGCATACACCAGGCCAGGTGCATTGCCATAACACCATATCTGTAGCACTTACCTGATTATTGCTTTTATCATCAGCTAGATGGGAAAAGAAAAAAATCCCTACAATTTTTCTGTGATATTATAAGTAATTAATAATGTCGACTTTATTTCTTACATGAGTCATATCAGATTCTAGGAGTGAAATTCCAGTTTTCTTTCCTTATCTTCTGGATTCAGTGCAAAATAAGGCAAATGTATCACCTTTCCAGAGGATGTTTAGGATGTCCAAGAGATAGTGGACTACTGTGCCTTGGCAGCTTCTTTCTGTCTGATAAATGTATAAATTCATAGTCTGCTGTGCAATTTACAGTGCTCCCCTCCCATCCTGACACATTCCTTCTCTTCCTGCACTGAACTACCTGAGACGTTTTATGAATCATGTATCTTAACTTTTAAAACATGCTTTCAACTCATTGTGATTAAGAATCAGGTAATAATGTGCAGATTTTTCTAGGCAGTTTATCTGAGCCTGTATGTGTTTGAATTATGGCATTTTACTGGGAAAACCATTTAGAGGTGCATGCAGAAAAGGTGTGGTAGAAATTCTTGAGTTCCTTTCCAAGCAGAGACTAGATTAGACCAAGATGTGTTTCGAATGGGCATGATCTGTGCTTTGAAGCACATCGCATGCTTGGTCGCTCATCCAACGGATCACAACTCAGAAGCATAGCTCAAATCTCAGATATGCACAATACTTCATCACCTAAGACAGTATCTCAATTCAATGAATACCAAGTAAATTCAGTGAAAATTATTTATTCACAGATGTGTGATGATAACTAGAGAAGGAAAAGCACTGTTTTTAGTAAAGACAAGATACTGAATTGCACCTATTCTATTACCTCCATTTATGTCCTGTTTTCTAATATACTTCCTGTAACATGTAAAATTTTAGAGCACCTCCCAATGTGTGTATTCCTCAAATTCCCTTCCTCCTTTTATTTATAAATAATTACATAATATTTCTATATAAGTGTAAAGGATGGAATGCAGTTGATCCACTGATCATTTTGTTATAACAAAATGAAATCTTCTATGAACATATTAAAGTATATAAAAAGTACCATATTTGATATATGGGAAAGACAGTGCCAATTCAGGGTCTCTTTCAAGGTGTGCTGAAGTTAAATAAAAAGACAAAGTGAGTTTGGATCAGAGCCAGATTCTCCAAATGACCCTTCTACCTTTGTGTCAATCTTTAGGATTAATCATAACTCTTCTGTTTACATTGATTGGCTGGAGCAGCCCAAAGGTTCAACTGGAGACTAAATTCACCACCTGTCATCATCTTTGCCAGTAGGAACAAGCCTAGGAAATAGGATTTGTCTCTGAAGGAATTCAGACAGTCAATAAAAGTCTTAGCTGGTGGATGAGAAGGCCAAACCCCTTTAACAAATGAATGCTTTGCTTAGCACATACACACAATGATGTGCAGATATTCAGATGATCACTTCAGGTCTGCTTCAGCCTCCTTCGCAATGGCTTTTTTTTTTTTTTTTATTTCAGAGCATTTTGGCAAATCTACTGTTTTATCCAACTAGTATAGTTTCAAGCAGGAATCTGGATTTCAAGGAAGATAACTGTTGTTTTCTGCTTATCCAGCTGTGTCTGATGTTGATCATTGCATCTTTCCAAAGACGCAGGAGGACAGTTTTCTCCACAGCAGTCCATTAGTGCACCTTCGGGGATCAAAAGGATCCTCTTCTATGTGCACTGGTAAGGTGTTCCTTTGCCTTTGAGGCTTGGAATTTCACCTGCAAATGTCCCATAGCTGTGAATGTGCCAAATCAAATGTGCTCTTGAATCCTCCCTGACATGAAACATGCTGTGCGTGTGGGTGCCCAGGCCACAAACACAGCTTCTGTGGCTCTGACAGGCTCTGGGGCAGCAGGTTGAAGATTAGGACTTGAAGACAGGTTTTTCAGTGTCCTTCCTTATTTTTCAATTCTTACATGTGACAAGAATTCCTACTTGAGTGACAAGCAGCAATACAGATTAGACAGAGCTGGAAGGGACCTCTAGAGACCATCTAGGAGACTGCATTTTCACATCTGACCTTCCTCCATTGAAATCACAGTCCCAGCATGTGGATTTGGCCACATGGTAATTAGTTTTCCTGTCTTGCTTGCTTGGAGGCAGAAGGCATAGAAATGTGAGGAGACCCCTGGCTCCCACCCTGGGACTGTAAAACAGCCTATGTAGCTATTTCATGAGCAAGTCATATGGCACCTAATTCACAAACGTGAAAAAAGAGTATAAGTTCAGGGAATGGAGAAAGCTTTTAGGAAGGGAAAGCAGCAAAGATAGATCACATAACAGCCTAAATACGTGACATATCCTTAGATAAAGCTGAAACCACAGCCAACAACTGCTGCTGGAGTCTGCCAGGGAGTAGGTGCCATGACTAGCAGATATGCTTCCTCTGCTTGGTGTCTCAGTAGTGCTGACTGTTGAGACCAGAAGTGCTCAAGAGGACCAAGAGTAATGGGTCAGTAGGGCCAAAGAAATCATATTTCATTACTCAGAAGATTGCTTATTGGTGCTTATTTTCAAAAAAAAAAAAAAAAAAAAAAAAAAAAAAAAAAAAAGAGAGAGCTGTTAGAGTCATGTTTTCAGCTCTGACTGTGCCAGACTTCCACATTAGCAAGTGCAAGCGATGACTACCCCTGGTTCAGCGGAGCACTCAGCCACAGCTTAACCTCAGTTCTTAATGCAGTTAACTTTAATACCACATAATTAAACTCAGTAAGTACTTTGTTGAAGCATGTCTTTTTGTGATGTACACAGCACATCCAAAATTATGTTTTCCCTGGAATTTAGAAATATAAATTTAAATGTTTAGAATTTAGATACTTAGACTTTAAAATATCCACAAAATATCAGTCGCTGGTGCTGTTTAAATATAGAACTGTTTCCATAAGTGACCTAAATGACCTTGGTTGCTCTTGCAATTAGTTGCACTTGGGACTTCGTTACTCTAAAAACTAAAAAAGAAATTGTTTTTAAGGTAAACAAATTCCTGATGCCTTGTTTAGAGCATACAGGGTATCAATTTTTTTTATAGAAACTGTTAGTTTTCTTTGTGGGTTTTTTTGTGTTTGATTTTTTTTTGTAAATTAAAGTATGATAAACTACTAGGAAAATGTCTGGCTATTAAACAAATGTAATGTTGGTATTACATTTTAACAAAGATGTTTCAAAATTATTATCGATTTGGCTACAGATTGAGATTACTTGGATTACATCATGTCCTAAACTATAGGGTTAGTGTTAAAACATTTACTCAGCTATGTTAAAGGTCTGGTAGCAAATTTTCAATCACCACTTGTTATAAGCACTATGAAAACATTAAGTAATTTTTAAGAAATATTGAAACTACACAATTAGAAGTGGTTATGCCACATGTTTTGTTGAATATTAAATTTAGTCCAAAACTGTATGCCTGTGAAACCTCATTGATTTTTTTTTCAATGTTAAGTAGCTGGATTGCAGACCTTGGATATGGATGAAACCTTTTTTATCCATGAATCTTAAGGGCTTTAAAATTAAATTACACCTCTGAATCAAGTCTTTTTGATGCAATTGACAACATTTGTGGTGATAGTAATGCTGCACTGGCACATGCTGTGAACACTGTAACAAAGGCAAGGTCTTGCAAAGATGGACCAAGAGCCCCTGAGACAATAGGAGAGAGAAGGGTAGTTGGCACAAAGCACGTTGAGAGTGCCCCTCTAAAAGGAGACACAGCCACCGGACCAGCTAAAGTGTCTCTACACCAATGCACGCAGCATGGGAAACAAACAGGAGGAAACTATGCCTCTACAGGAAAGCTACGACAGAGTAGTTATTATGGAAACTTGGTGGGATGAGTCCTGTGACCAGAGTGTGTCCATCGATCTGAACAGGTTACAAACTGTTCAGAAGGGACAGGAGAGGAAGAAGAGGTGGAGGTGTTGCCCTCTATGTAAAGAAGTGGCTAGAGAGTGAAGAGTTGTTGCTGAAGAATAGCCATGAGGAGGTCAAAAGCTTATGGATAGGAATTAGAGATTGGGACAATAAAGGCAACCTTGTGGTAGTAGTCTACAGGCCACCTAACCAGGTGGACACTGTCGACCTTATTCCAGCTGGAAGAGTCATCACAATCACAGGCTCTCATCCTGCTGGGTGACTTTAACTACCCCGATACCTGTTGGAAAAGCAACATGGCTGGCTTCAGGCAATCATGGAAGCTCTTAGAGTGCCTAGACGATAACTTCTTGAGACAAGAAATAACCAGCCCTACTCGAGAAGATGCATTGTTGGAGTGGTTGGTCACAAAGCGAAATCATCAGGGATGTCAGCCTGAGCTGCAGTGATCATCCTGCTTGCCAAATTGGAGAGATACGGATTTGATGGGTGGACTGTTCAGTGGACAAGGAATTAGCTTAGATGGTTGCATCCAGAGAGTTGTACTCAATAGCTTTAAGTCCAGATGGAGAGCAGTGACAAGTGACCCCTCAAGGGTCCGTGCTGGGACCGGTACTGTTCAACATTTTTATCAATGACATAGACAGAGGGATTGAGAGCACCATCAGCAAGTTTGCAGATGACACCAAGCTGTGTGGTGTTGTCGATACACCTAAGGGACAGGATGTCATCCAGAGGGACCTGGACAAGCTGGAGAGGTGGGCTCGAGTAAATCACATGAAATTCAACAGGAGCAAGTGCAAGGTTATGCACCTGGGCTGGAACAATCCTTGCCACCCAGTACAGACTGGGCAACGAGGTGTTGCCTCGTTGCAGCCCTGAGGAAAGGGACTTGGGGTGCTGATGGATGAGAAACTGGACATGAGCAGGCAATGTGCACTTGCAGCCCAGAAGGCCAATCACATCCTGGACTGCATCAAAAGAAGTGTTGCCAGCAGGTCCAGAGAAGTGATTCTCCCACTTTACTCTGCTCTGGTGAAACCTCACCTGGAGCACTGTGTGCAGGTCTGGAGCCCTCAATAGAAGAAGGACATAGACCTGATGGAACTGGTCCAGAGGAGGGCCACTAAAATTCTCAGGGGTTGGAGCACCTCTGCTCTGAGGACAGGCTGAG
>BJBW01012391.1:0-19938 GCA_004320125.1 Scolopax mira | reverse complement strand
GAAGAGGAGGCTCCGGGGAGATCTAATAGCGGCCTTCCAGTACCTGAGGGGGGCTACAGGAAGGCTGGGGAGAGTCTGTTTACAAAGGCCTACAGTGACAGGATGAGGGGCAAGGGGTTTAAACTGAAGAAAAGCAGATTTAGATTTGATATTAGAAATAAGTGCTTTCCAATGATTGTTGTGGAGCATTGGAACAGGTTGCCCAGGGAGGTGGTTGAGGCCCCTTCCCTGGAGACATTCAAGGTGACGCTCGACGAGGGACCAGGCACCTGGTCTAGTTGGGGGTTGCAGGGGGGTTGGACTAGATGACCTTTGGAGATCCCTTCTGGCCCAGATTATTGTATGATTATATGATTCCCATGTCACAGGTAGATAAGATGATGTATCTGTAGATATAAGTGGTCTGCTAAAAGTCACAAAGAACATGACTGGCAAGAAACCAGGAGTATATGTCTGGGAGCTTCACCATATAAATATGGACCATATATGTCTATCCAAGATCTATAGTACAAAACATCAGCCTCTTATTGTTATTAAAATTACTTTAAATACAGTGGTCTTTCTTATAGATTTATTACCTACATCACAGCAGTGCTGATCCTTTTTGCTGGGCAATGTGTACCTAAAAAAAATACAATCCCTGGCCTGAGAGGAGGTGTAATAAAGATACGTTGAGTCCTTTGCTGTGCAGTTCAAGGTCATTACTCTGATCTTTTTACTTTTTAAACTTTGAAAGCATAGCATTTTGAACTGAATAATGATTATATGGGCAAAGTGTCACAACATGCATATGTTATATTTACAAGGTGCCTTATCTAGGAATAATCCTATTACGTTTTTCCTTCAGTGCCAGGACACCATAACGTACAAGCAATGCACTCTAAATATATCTTTTGCTGGGCTCCCTTCATTCTTTTGTTTAAAAAAGGCTGGTTTCCATCATTTAAAAGGTAAACTATAAAACTCCCTGCTAATGCTATCTGACGCAGTACTGAAAAGTGAGCTGCAATATTTCATCAGAGGGTTCTTGCTTTGTACGTTTGTATCACAGAATCCCAAAGCACTAATGGGATCTTTACAAGGAGGGGAAAAAAAAGTAGTAGCTGACAACTCAAAGACATGCCTTATCTGAATAGTGTTATTGTGAAGAGAATAGACTTGTGAACAAAAGATGGAAATTACAGAAACAGGAATCGGATATCACAGGTCCAGAATAAGAATGGCGAATAGAATATGGGGCAAAACACTCAAAGCCTGAGTGACAGCTCAAAGACAAGATGGGATTTCATACATTTTCTAAACATTGCTTCTGTGCTTCCTTCAAAGAAATTTTCAAATCCCAGTTGGCTTTCCTAATTAAAGAACAGTGAGTGTTCTATAGATAGCAATGTATGTGTGAGTAAGTAGGAAGGGACTGGATGGCATTTACCCTTTTCTCACTGTGATCCCTTCTATTTAAAAGTATGTGAATCTTTGAGGATGTAAATTTATATTAGCTTGAAACTGAATAGTTTAAAGTTAAGCATTACAGATATTTCAGGGGCCAGGAGTGACCGAGGGTAAGAAAAAAAGCCCAAATGTTTGTGGAAACAGTTTGAGGTTTTGCAAATTGATCATATAATAACTCTTATCTGACGCTATAGCGCCGCATAGATGCTTTCAAGCATATTTTATTCTGTTGCTTCCTCTCAGGGTTTAGTCCCTGGAATTAACACTTTCTCAGATCAGGGACAGGCAAGTTTTGGGGTAGTTTGACATTGAGTTGCTATTCATTTGTCAAAACCATCTAGGTCAGTTATCTCTGAAAGAGCAGTATGTTTTTCACAGGATGTTGTTGGGTTTTTTTTTTTTTTTTAAATTTCCTAGTTGCTCTTTTAAGTATTATCAATATGGACTATTTATTCAGATTTACACAATATCACAGTCGAGTGATGACTGGCAGGTTATGAATACTGAGGAAACAGGGAAATGACAAAGAACTGCATGAGCTAACATACAAGATTTTTACCCAATGAAATAGTAAGTAATCATAGAAAATAGTAGTAGAATAGATTGCATCATAGTATTTTGTTGCACTATGTCATCTCTGTCCTCCTGTAAGACTCAGAATATCTAAAAAATTATATCCCAAAATATTTTCAGACTTAAAAACAAGAATAGACAATGAGGCAGGGAGAAATAAATAGTATTTCAGGATGGCAGGTTCTGGTATGAGTTGTAGCAAAACAACAGATAATAAACCAGTTGCAGAAAGTGGTGGTGCAAAATGGTATGGAGGAACAATGACATGTAGGACACAACAAACCTATGAAAGTGGCTTAAAACTATTGTAAGTACTGCTAAATGGAAAATAAAGTTGTCAGATTTGGGGGAAGACAAGTTTCCAATTTTTTTGTTTAAAAATCAGTATGTTAAAATAGGCAGTAATATTCCTCATGTTCTGCTATCATGATGAACTATGACTGAAGGAAATACTGAGAAGTCTTTTGTGGTTAAGATAGTGGGATGATATAGGTATAGGAGTGAACAAATGTTGAGGGAATATTTAGAATCAGAAAGGCGAAGAGGGAAAAGATTCAAGGTTAAGGGGATGCAAAAATCATGCATGGTTGAAACAAATGCTTGGCTTTCACAGCCAGTCATTCATTAGAAGGGTTCATTAGAAGAATATATGGCAATGGATCTGAAAAACTGAGAGTAATGAAGGGAAATTGTTGAGGAAGGCTGTCTCATTTAATTATATTGTTCCCTATTTTCAGAGCTGCTCTGAAAATAGTTTCCTTAGTTATTTTTGCATTTCTCGCTCTTCTTAATTATTTGCAAAATAATATTTATTCATCTTGTAATGTATTTGGAGTGATATTACATATAGAACATCTTATCTAAAAAAAGATATACTACATAATTATAATTTTTTGGTGGTACAGGACCAGTGTATAAACAGGTGCTACTCATTTTGAGGTCTACAGCCTTCATACTCATTTATACTAAGACTGAAATTTGTCCAGAATGCATGTATAAAAGTCTATGCCACTTTATTGTGGACCCAGTCCTCATGCATCATTAACCAAATACATTTCTGTTTTTACAATGATTTTACAAATTTCTGCTTCATTTTAGCAAAAGCTTGAGGGTAGCAAATAAACCATAGAGCCTAATAAAATCCAACTTTCAGGCAAACCCTCTTGTATATAAAATTGAGAGTACAAAGTGCCAAGGGCTCGTATTAGTACCATCCATTTTGTTAGCATTTTTCCAATTTATCTTGCGTTACAAACCCTCAGAGTACTATGTCTATTGTAAATATTTAAGCATTACTGTTGACATAAAGATAATACTGACAAATTGAGTTAACATTTCTGCTGAGGATTACTGACCATGTGTAGTGCAGAACAAATTTAACACCCACACCAAACCCTGTGCTCATGCCAAACTCTGTTTAGTCTACAATACGGCAGTGTCCCTCAAATGAATTTTTAGCTTTAATTTACACAAAACATGAAACAACCTTTCTTGGATCAATTAATTGTTTGACTTTCCTAATACATTTCCATTTTAACTAGATTATGTCTGTATCACAGGACAAGTAATGGGTGCAAGATGTTAGTGCTCTCGTGTGGGCTGGTTTCTGTGTGTGCATGGTGCCATTGCTCTTACTCCACATTAGTATCTTCTGTGTTTCGAAAATCATCCTACACTGTAGGATGTACTGTAGGATGTAAGGATACACTTATATCTGCCTGCATTTGCAGTAACACTTGGGTGTTGATAGTTAAAAGAATGGAGAGGCTTCTTTCTGTGTTTCTTTGTCTTCTCAGTACAAAGCTTCCATGGCATCTCCTGCCTTCTGACAAAGGATGTAGAGTGCAGAATTAAGGAATCCAGGCAGAAGTTTGAAATAATTTACTCCAACACTGTGGGATTTACATGCCGTAGTTTGCAATGGCACTCGCAATGAACAATTTCCCAAAACTAAAAGTATTTTTTTTTCTTTTCATTGCATGTTACATTTGCCCTTGGACAATTCAGATCCTGGGCATCACCAGCATAATTTGATTTGAAGAGGGTTATAAAGCACTTATATGTAACCTTGATTTACAAAAAATATGCAGCCCAAGCCATTTTAAGCTTTGCAATAGTCAAGAATAGTACAAGTTAAAATTTCTCTACTTGAGGAATTGGTTTTGAGCATTATGAGAGGCATTATTTATTATGCATAGTTAGAATTCAAGTTTTTTATTTCTGGACTGTGGAAACACTGACAAAACTGATGCAGATCAGGATGCCACATTGCAATTTGGTTACACAGCATCATTCTTACTCACCTCAGTATCAAATTCCCCACAAATTTCCCCCAATTACTCCACTATGTTGATGATACATTTCCAAAATGTGTTTTACTATGAGGCAACTAAACCAATCCTTTTCACATGATTTACTCTCTTCAACTGACAGACAATATTTTCCACATACGCCGTCTCCAACTATTATGCCAACAACAGTACTCCTAATAGCTAAAAGATGTTTTATAAAGGGGTGGTAAGCCCCTTTTCCTAGCTGTATAGGTGGGGAGATCCTGGCACAAAGTAAAGAATTGACCTGCTAGGTTGCCTGCCTATCTGGCTAGTGGCCTAACAATGACACTTGCCTAATCCGGAATGCAATAATCCTAAACCCAAAGAAAATTAAATCTTGTGACATGAAACCAGGAGAAACTTGAGCCTGAAACCACTGTGCTTTCTCGAACAACAAAAGCAAGCTGAAATTCTGAAGAAGCAGAGATTGGTAAACAGAGTATAGGAGATATCCTCCTAGATAAAATGATGCCACTGTCTTTGTTAAAATGAAGTTGAAATTTCTGTCACATTCAGCTGGATTCATGTATGGGACTTCTCTTCATGCAAACGTGGAGGCAGCCTTAAGCTTGAATCAGAAAGTTGCTGGCCACTGATCCAGTGCAATGAGTGCTTATGGGCCCGTAATACTGGTACTCAATGCTTAACATGAACTGCAAGGTGAAATTTCATGTGTCAGTACAGAAATTGTCCTGTACAGGACAAGTACAGGACTACCTCAGATGGAGTATCTTAGGATCTACTGTGGTAATTACAGATGGCTTGTGCAATTTGAACAAGTTTCTATATATTGTATTATCCAAAATCAGCAATGGATATTTCACAACTTTTGACCTTAATATGCTTGGCCACATGATTCTCCTTCTGGCAATCATAGCCCTCATTTCAAGAAAGGAATGGAGGTGAGTTCAAGAAAGGTGCTGGAGTAGTCCTTAGCATAGTCCTTAGCAAAGGACTATGAGAATAAGTGAAATTTTTTTTCAGACCTGAAGCAAGATTAGTATCTCTGCATTGTAGAAAGAAGCAGTCTTGATTGGGATAATTTTGCTCTAACTATAAAAATGGTGCTACTAAGATATCAGGTATTTGTCAGAGCTACAATTATAACTGAGTTGATCTGGAATTCAGTTTGCAAACCCAGTGTGTTTCTTGACATTTAGCAAAGCAGCACAGGTATCTAGCTTAAGAGTAATAGGGCATCCTGCCTGTTAGAAGTAAATACGTAGAACTTAGGCATTTTATATCCTATCTAAATCTCTGCTCAGGGCTCTATTATATCACCTGAGGTCTTTACAACCTTAACATTTGTCTGTTCTCAGTACAGCCCTGCAAAGCTGGCAAAGAATGAAACACAGACACACTAAAAGAACTTACATATCCTTAGTCATACAAAAGATAAATGATACGAGTAAGATCTAACTGACAGCCATTAACAGGAAATACTAAAAACTAACTTTACTCTAAGAGATCAGTTTTATAGTTTTTTTACTTCAACCATCTTTTGTTTTAGTTGTATTCTCTGCTACATCATGTGTTCCTGTTCCTTCTGCTCTTACTTTTCTTCCCTTCTTCTGCAATTTCATTGCCTCCTTTCCTTAAAAACAGCAATTTACCCTTTCTTTTTTCCTTGCATGGGTGGAATAAGCTTCTAACTACTCACGTACTACTCAGTTTTCAGACAAACCATGATAAAATGATCAGCAGTACTGTATAAACCAGTCTGTAATTTCTTTGTCAGATGCTCTTCTCCTGTCCCCTTTGACCTTGTGATTCTTTTGAAATGCATATATATGGGCACTCAGCAAGTCATCTGATGTGATCTAGCATGGCATCAGACAGAATGTCTCACTGGCTAATTCACCTGCTTACAGGGAAAACTCAGACTAGGTCATGAAAACCCATGTTTGTACTGGTTTATATAAGGACAGGTGTAATATGAACCAACTTCTTTGTTTTTCTACTAAATTCTTTCTTTGTCTTTGACTATAGATTAGAGTATAACAAGAGTTAGAGTATAACTCTTCCTCCTTGAGTCTTTGCATAGCTCTCTCTTTAGAGGTTTTCCCTTAAAGTAGTGGTAGCCTCCTGCTTTGCATGAATTGAGCTCTCAAGAAGTTTCTACTTCCTGAAATCCCTGCTTCAGGGATATTTTTCTAGCTATGAGTCCTAGGGATCTTTTCATAGCTTGGGAAAGCCTTTAGAGATATCTGCATCACAAAGTCTTAAGATTATATGAAAGGAAACATATTTTTATATATGTCATGCTTTCCCACCATATCATGGTTCTTCTCTTGGAAAAGGGTTGGCAGGGAAAGATTGCATCTCTGACAATGTCCTTCCTGTAGAGAGGGAAAGGCAAAGGTTATGGCTTCTGGAAAAATACTGTGTTAGTAGGAGGTATCTTTAACGATCTTTATTAGGATCAAGGATTATTGTATGTACTCGGTACTTTAATTGGTGACTCAAGAGAGGAAGTAATGAGCTTGGTATCAACATTTATGAGTAATATTTAAGTGCCTGGGAGGAACTGAGCACTTAGTAAGACTGCAGAACAACTGCAGCAGAAGTGAGAGAGACTGAAAAAAAATTCTTTAGTTAGTAAAAAAGGTAAACCACTTAAAACTGTGCAAAGATAACCTGAAACAGCTCCTTAGTCAGAGGGAGGGAGCTAGAGTTGTCCAGAGTTAGCTAATTGTGTAACATAAATTAGACTTTTCCACTGAAGTTTTGTCATGTCTTTTGCTGCCTAAATGACAAAATGCATATGAAGAGGCCACTGTGCTAGGTCTAAGATAATAATTTACAGGCATAGAAGATCCCATTGCCTACTGCTTCTTGGTTGAGGCTTAGAACAGCATCTAACAAACAAATGACAGTGAATTCCTTTTCAGCGTTCACAGACTGTCTTATTACTCAGTTTGTGGTTATCATACATAAACATATGCACCAAAACATGCTGGTGGAATAGGAACTGCATGCAGACTCATGCCAAAAAGGGGGACAGTAACAGTCCCTCTACCAGTAAGCTGCCAGGATTGTACCTGAAATATCATTTGGGTTCTGCACTGCACCAAATGGTGCTGACAGGTACTGACAGGAGGCAGAATTCAGCATTGAGGAGGGCTGCTGTGGAAACGGAGCCCAGACATTTTTTCTTGAAGAATTAAGTATTTTAAATATGACTAAGCTCTTGAAGGACGAGATACTGTGGTGAACTCATGCATGAGCATATATGGAGATGGATGCATCATCAATACAGAGGAAATATTTACAATGGCTTAGCAATAGAAGTTAGCTAAGAACAGTAGGAAAGATTTTAGAGGATGAAACCGCCTGGCCATGATTGCTATTAACTGTGGAATAATCCCCCTGGGGAGGAGCAGAGACTCTGTCCCATGCAACATGAAAAGCCAGACCGGATAAAACACTGGTAGAAATACAAAAGGGGTTATGCTCCTGCACTGAAAGGAGGCCAGAACAGAGGAGCCTGTAGGTTATTATTTGCAGATCCTATGATTACTGAAAGGATTGATAGCTCTCCTCTGCCCCCACAAAATGGCACCCTGCTGCTCTTTTTGGACAGTGGGATAAAACTGACCCTTTCTGTACAGGAGGGAGGCTCAGATACATGTATGTAGTCACTCTGCCTGGAGTAATGCCCAACTATATTTTTGTGTTGCTGGAGGTTTTTTTTTGATTTTTAAGCCTGAAGGCAGACTTCTGCTTCCCTTACCCTGTCTACCCAGCTTAACTGGCTGAGTTGTACATTTCAGAGGTTTACAGCCTGGCACTGCTATTCAGACTCTTGAAGCTTTTGACTAGATCTGTCATATTTTCAGAGAAATGCTGGCTTTCAGGCAGCTTCCTCAAATAATTCAATAAATTCTGGCCCTAGTTATGCCATTCTGAGAACTGAGTGGTTATAAATCAGGGCAGAATGCTTTGAGACTCAGCAGGGGGAAAAAAGATGTTACAATAAACGGAGCATCTAATTTGATTTGAAACACAGACAATTAACATTCTCCAATTTTGTAAAAATTGCTGGCAAATATATGGGCAATGCTAAAACTTGCTGACCCAGAGAAGAAATTCTATACAGCCCTGCCTTTTCTGCGTTTTGTACTCCTTGGCCCATGGTCATTCCATGTATCCTTTATTCTTTAGAGAGATGTAAGTCTATGAAAACAAAACTGAGGCTTCCTCATACTTGAGAGGTAAATGTACAAACAACAAACTGTGTGAATTTTTTTAATTAACAAAATTTTAGATACTATAAGGGATTGGTAACTACCCATATATATAGGGTGGGAATAAAGCAACTCTTGCATCCTCGTAAATCTGCCCTTTCTGGGGCAGAAAGTTTCTATCTGAAAGTTTGTGTCTCACACATATTCCCAGCAAGTAATTCACCTGCAGGAAGAATAAGGTCTCTTCAGACATCTACTTTTACTGTGATTCTTGATTGAGAGAGTTTCTTTAGGCTCATGTCCACTGAAAATGAGACATTTGTGCGTGCATGATTTTTTCAGAGCACACACTAAGTGTTTAAAATGCACTTGCATGCTGCAATAAATAGGAATGCCTAGAACATCATCATATTGTTATATATATCTTAAAATGAATTATTTTGGAGTGGATCACATCATCACTATCATTTTTTCATTGCAAAAAATAAAAACTTCCCCACCCCCACCAATTTTTGTAAAATTATACTAATAGGTAGAATATGCTTTTTCCATTTTAGGAACAACTGAAGAAAGAAGCAGGATGAGGGGAAATACTTTCTCTGTCATTTGGGAGAATAGAAATCATTGCCTATTATCTTAAAAAAGCATTAAAAAAAAGAAGGAAGACTAAACCATCCTTTCACCTTAACACAATTGGGAGTTCCCTGCTCTTTTTGTGGATGAATAGAATTTTAAGCCAAGACCAGAAACAAAGACAAAACTGCAAGGGTTAGGTTACAATCTTTGGATGCAAAAAGCTAGTTTAACCTACTTTTCATAGCTGATATGAGAGACCTCCTTGACTCAAATTTTCTTCTTTCTATTGCCTTGTGAAAATAGGCACTGGGGAGAAAAAAAGTTTTGGAGACCTAGAGCCAAACACAATTAGTGGGATGCCAAGAGAATAAAATTAGCAAGAATGCTGCAGGCTAAAAGTCCCGGAATGCAAACCCAGAACGTGCCAGTCAGCACTGTGTGCTTTCACCCTTTTGTTTTCAAGGGTATGAGAGCTGTTAGGGATGGAAGGAAGAACATTTTGGCAAGCAAGGAAATACCTAGAGCAAGAAGTCAAAATGCGTAAAAACAAGGAATATATTCCATGTTGCAGGATGCCAAACAGGTTCTTTCTTTTCTCCTTTTTGGATTGAATTTGTTGAGGTGGGGTCTCCTTCCAGTTCTGGGTGCAGAGGTGGTAGGGCATGATGGTACCCATCTGACCTATCCCTTCCATATGCCAACACCTGGGACATTATTGCATGTGACACAACAACAATAAGTGAAAGGAAGATATGTGGCTGTATAGGCTACTTCCAGGAATTTCTGAATCCCCCAGTGTCCTGAATTAAAGGCTCAAAGCATTTCAGAACAAAAGCAGCTGCTTTGACCAGCCAATTGCCTGAGATGTGACCCTTGGGAGTGTAGGCATCCTAACTATAATTCATTTAATTTGCTGTAATCTGTGTGCTTTGTGAATGAAAACAAATGCACAAAGTACTATAAAAGCACTGCAAGTCCCAACAACTTCAAAAAAGACTCTCACATAATTAAGCTGCACACAGATGAGGGTCCTAAAGAGGGAGGGATTCTGAGTCTTCAGGAGATTTATGACCACCAGGAAGTGTTTGAGGGGGAAAACCAGATAGTTGCTCGTGGGAAGTCTGGAAACATGTGCCTTCTGTGTGTAAGGGCAGCTGAGGGCAACAGCAGAGTGGGGAGAGGAGCATGTCTTCATGTGGCAAGCATGGGCAGGAACCACACTGTGGCTGGGGTAAGCGAATGGGCAGCATCAGTCCCACTGACCCAGGTCCTCCCTGCCCTGTGCCTGCAGAGCTGGGGAACCCTACAGGTCTCTGACGTGGCCCAGAAATTTTAGCAACCGCAGTGTTTTGAACTGGGCAGGCTGGGATGGATGTTAAATGGGGGTGAGGTAAATGCTTAGGGCTTGGCAAAATCCACTGCGAAGATCACCTGCAAGCCTAAAAGGCAGGTACAGGTCAAAGTATAAAGAAAGAGATAAAGTACCACCTGGGAAAAAATGAAGGGAATCTAACTGGGAAGTACAGAAAGAGATAGAAAGTCCAAACAAATAGGGTTTGAGGGAAAACATATACCAAGATGGAAAAGCAGTGATTTTAGGAAAAACAAAAAGGACAAATGAATATTAAAAAGAATATTTTAAAAACCAGAAAACATTCAGAACATTGACCATTTCCTAATAAGTAAAAATTCCCATATGTGTACACCCTTACAAATATTTTTTGTTCTTTTTTTCCTGTTCCCATAACAACTGGAAGTGAGGGTTTCAGGATCTGCAAATACAGACTGGGAGCTTTCGAGGTCTTCTGAAGCAAAGAGACTTCTTTTTCTCTTTAAAAGATTTTGTGGGATCTGACTCTTTCTGAACAGATGCTTGCAGATTTTAAGGATTCTAGAAAAAGGCCTGTGGAAGTAAAACAAAGGCCATGTGAAAAACACTTATAAGCCAATAGAGGGTTTCACAGCACAGAATAACAAAGTCTTGTGTCCTATGCAGAGTTAAATTTCCTTTGTTCCTTCTGTCCTTTGTTTGTTCATTCCTTCCTTACTTGACTATAAAATAAAGTTCAAATGAAACCACTATAATTTATATTTAAAACAAAGACTTTATCCTGGGCTGTATGATTGCCTGGGCTTGACTAGAATCTTATTTCTGCCTTAGAACCAAAGAATCCCTAAAGCAAACATAAAGGGAAAATGATAGACAAAATTGTCATTGTGGTTATGTATTTGGTAACACAGGCAGACACCTTTTATTTGGAAATGGACAGGAGTCAAAATTACAGACCTTTAAGTCATAGGCTGCAGAACCAAAAAATGTGTTTATTCATATACTTTTTACATGAGCTCACTTCAGTGGCGGTTTGCTAATCACTGGGTTATGTCTTCATCTCTGTTCAGTTGCAGAGGATGCTGTTGGTGGTTGGCTCAAACGAGGCAGTTATGTTTTTCAATGTAGAGACCACATTTGAGGACCAGGTGAAGACTCATTTGAAGGCCAGTCTGGTGTTCTGTAAAGCAACACGTCTACATTACATTTGGACTGAGACATTTCAGAATTGAGGACTTTGTAACAGGGTCTTTGATATGGTGGTCCTGCTGCCAATCCTGTTGTCCTTCCCTTGTGAACATATCTGGCTACGGGTTATGTCTGTTCTCAAAGGAAAATATTTTCCTTAAGATTAGAAAATATTGTCGCACTCATCTGTAGTAATCAGCAGAGCAAAATGCAGGTCATGCAGCCTGATTTACATTCTTTCCCTGTAGTAGTTATCTCTGTTAATAGCAAAATATTTTCCCTTTGCAAACATAGTAGTTCACAAAGATAGCACTAGCGGAATAAGAAAAAAATAGCAGTGAAGTCTGTGCAGACATAGATTCTGAGTCCTTATGCTTGTCTTCCGTCTAAAAATGTTAAAAGTCAGCACTGAATAAAAGCAAAAAAGAAGCATAAATGTTATTTCTGGGTTTCAGTTTAATAACATTTTCATAAATATTCATTTATACATTCCTTTTCAGTGAATTTTAAAATCCTTCTGAAATGTACGTTTTACCTTCCACTCTCCTGTTTCTTCTACCCTCTTGTTGTGACTACCATTTCCCAATATCTTTGTCTCTGTGGATTTTTATCTCTGAGGTCCAATAGCCTTTCTATTTATGAACACAGCTGTACAAGTGTATATTGCCAGCTGTACTCAGGGGATCAGTTAGTCAAAATTATAGAACTGATTGACTATTCAAACCTGGAAATCTTTTAAAGAAATCATTTTTTGGATAAAAGGAAATCTAGTGTTATGAGAATATTCCTTGAGTCTCTATCTTATTTAGTGATGATTATTAGCTTGATGTATATTATTACCATAAAACCAGGTATAAGGATGTCTTCTTTCGAAACTGAATTCAGATCACATTTGCTCAGAATCAAAAGATATTTTTTTTCCTGCTGCAAGTCCTTCATGTCCAAGCCGGAATCTAAAAGCCAGCCTGCCTCTTATATCCTTGCCAGTCATAACTGTTCTGTGTTTGCAAATTAGGTGACAGTGCTGTTGCTGATGCACAAGGATGGCCCAACTCCAGCTCCCTGATCCACGCTGTAATTGGCTTTGCAGTGCTAACAGAAGTGAAACATTCCTTTTGTCAGAAAAAACAGGAGCTACTTCTCAAAGACACACAAGGAGCAGACAGATTTTGGAGGAATGTGACATTTCTACATTTCTGTTTTTTTGGACTGTAACTCCCACATTAAAAGAAACTGAGAGAAAAGTTCAGAAGAACTCTGCCTTAAAGGACACATTGTATGGGGACTTAGCCCCTTTACCATTTCTTTTTAGAGGAAAAACTCCACAAACAAATTGAATTCTTTCACTTGAGAGAGGTCTGTTGGAGCATATTGCCTCTCCCTGAAGTGTAAGCTGCCTTTTATAGGAAACAGAAACAATTTCCTCCAAAATGGTTTATAGAACTATTTCTTCATGTTTTTGATTCAGCCTCCCCTGGAGTGCATGGGGAGCAAGTAGGCACAGTGCCCTTGGGAGGGCTTGCAGAGCCACACCAGCAAGAGACCTCAGGAGGCAGCAGCTTGGAGAGGTGGGGAACAGACTGAGGTTTTTCACCTTCAGATTATTGACCAAAGTGAACAACAGAAGCCTTGGTGGCTCTCTCACACTGGTGGCTGTCTCACCTTGTTCTCTGGCAGAGGAACTTATTCCCTGTGCTGAAGGATAGGAACACAGTGATCACAATGTTATCTCAGCCTTCAGTGTGCTGGTAGTCAATGAATTTCACTCTGTACTTGCAGCCAGTAGTTTGTGTGCAAGCAAAATGTTCTTTACAGATTTAGAAGGTGTCTGAAATTGGACAGTCAAGCACTGTCTTCAGTATGATTAGTAACCCCAGCTGTGTTAGCACTATTTCTAATCTAAACTTCACCGTGAAGGTCAGGAGCCACACTCCTTCCTTAGTATTTTCTTTTTCTTATATAATACCTTCCCATCAGCAATATGGCTTTATTATGCCATGTTCTCTCATGGTGAAACTTAGACACCATACTTGAGTCCTCACTCCTATTTAGTAAATCTCTTGCTAAGTAACTAACTGACACTCACCTCTCATGATAAATTTTTCTGTCACTCAGATCTACAACCTTTTGCTCATTCTTCTGAAAACATCACTACCAGATTACACTCCTTTGTGTACCAAAGTATGTACCAGTTCAGTTTAAAGTATATGCAATATGTGAAACCCAAAGGACTACTTATAGGTCAGCATCCTGATTTTTTTCTTTGGTATTAGATCCTAGACTGGTATTAGACCCTGGACCACTGATCTTGTCTGTTTTCTTGGCCTGTGGGCAGCCTTCTCTGAACTCATGTTTCTCCATTCACTGACATGGATTATGAGAAATTTTTTTTCCACTCATTTTAGTGCAATTTAGTTTTTACATAGAGGAATTGATATTTTTTTTTCAAAATAATAGTGTTGTTCCAGTTAGCACATTAATTGAAAATGTTTGGTATTATTTTTAACCAGAATATTATAATACATTAAATCCAGAAGCTTTATGTTCAGATAATAAAAGCCCAAATTTTGCACATTTAATGTTAACATTTTTAGATTTTTTTGTTGTCCTGTAAGAATGAAATTGTGCTTCTTTTTCAAGGTTCTTTTTTCTGCAACAGTACTGATTGTGTAATCTTTCTGAGGGTGTACTCGATTTCCTCATCCAGATTATCAAAGTCTGACTTCTGGAAGTCCAAGGTGGCAGTTCAGCTCACACAACCCCTGTGTCTTTGCTGCCCCATGGATGTCCATCTCCTGCCTCCACTGTGACAGCTAAGGTGCTGTGTGCGTTTAAAATGTTTTCCAGTGTACTCAGCACATCATGGACCAGACTAAAGGACCTTGCTAGCACACTAACATTAGCATGCTTATCTCCATTTATGCTGGTTTTATCCTTTTCCCTCCTCAATTCTAGTTTAAAGCTTTTTCAATGAGCCTGAGAACTCCTGCTCAAAGATCCTTTCTCTTCTTTGAGACAGAAATACCCCGTCTGTTGCCAGCAGACCTTGTGTCATGTAGATCAACCTATGAACAAACCCTCCCAAATTATGCCAGTGACACCAGTCTCAGAGTCACATATTGATCTGCTGGGTCTTCCTATTTCTTTCCTCATCATTCACTGCAACTGGAAGGGTAGAGGAGAATACAACTTGTGCTCTTGATCCTTTAAACGCTCGTCCCAAGGCCCTTAAGTCTCTCTTGCATGCTTTTGGACTTCTTATTGCTACTTCATTGCTTCATTGAAAAAAAAAAAAAAGATAATACTTTGAGGGCCATACCAAGGTAGGCAGTTTTCTTGTCACTTTTTTAACCCATGCCCCAGGGAGGCAGCAAACTTGAAACAACTTTGAAACTTCAAATAACTTTGAACTGAATGTAATTTTACTTGAGGTATGAGTCATTCTAATTGGCCTAGTTTGATTATATAGCACATCCTTTCTAATATTGACAGCATCTTAGCACTATTTCTTGCTCTGAACATCACATTCAGCACCTTAGGACTCAGGCACAAATTATCCAGGGCTATGAGTTTTTAGGTACTTATTTCTAACAGACATTCTGTATGACAATTCCCCTTGTTACTTGTAGAAAGTCCACTGTCAAACTGATGTCATATAAGTATATAATCCCATTTCCTTCCAAATGAAGAACAGAAAGATTTATTGTCTGGATTTGCATTTATTGATTCTTCTTCATCCTTATTAATGACTTTATCGTTTGCAGCTACTGTAAACTATTGTTAAATTTTTAAACTGCAACGTTAAATAACATCCCACCAATTCTCCTCATTATCCTTATTACTCCACACAGAAGTGTTTGTAATATTTTTCATGAGTCTCTAAAATCTGCTATATATGGATGGCTAGCTTTTTATTCTTTTGACTACTTTTTACTCTTTTCATCTTACTGTTATACTGAGATGTTTTTAGACAAGTATGTCCTTTTCTTCATGAAAAATGATACTTCTTTATTTATAGTAAGCAAGCTAGTCTTTCAAGCATTGTGATACTAACTCATCATTTCCAGTTTTTACGTATCTTCTCATCACTCTTTTACAAAATTTTCCTAGTTTGTAATAGAAGCCTTTTGTGGCAGAATATCTTTAGCAGATATTAACTATATTTTATTGCTTTCAAGACAATCTTTTATTTATCATACTGAATGCACTCAGGTCAATTAAGTATTTGGTACCCCAACAATCAGGGACTCTTCCTGATGGGCTGGATAGAAGAAGCGATCTCTCTGGAGCAGGGAGTAATGGTTTACTGTGTGAACTCAAGATCTTATCCAAGGCAACAGAAAGGCCATGGCCCATGTTTTTCCCAGTGTCTTTGCCTAGGTTCCCATCTTTAAAACAGGGATAATGCCATTTCTCTTCATTATGCGGCTTTGGTGAATATATGCTAAAGAACTGGCAAACTGTTTAGTTAGGCCAATTCATATAGAAATGTGAAAATCTCAGTGTAGAATTAGAAAAATACTTGAATGTGAAGAGCATTTTATATTGTTTGTGTTATCCTGAAAAAACAGCTGTATAGTTATATCAAGTCTTTGTCTTGCATGCTTGTCAGATATGTGAAATGTGTTCCTTGTTTGGATATAATATTAGTTTACTTTGTGCTTGAGCTTTTACTTTGATAAGTCAAGTATATAAAGAGATATCTGAACATCAATAGGATAAGAAGTAAGTGATGTATGACTCTTCTCTCCTGTGAATTTAAGTTGGAAAACACTTCTCTGAAGCACATTCATGTATTTTAATTCATGTAAAAGTCATGCCGCATAGGAAAACGAAGTTCTCCAGTATATGCATTGCTATTTGCAAAACAAGTACTACTTCTTTCTCTTTATACATATAATTTCCTCCCACGTGCTAGCTTGTTTCTTTTTTTTTTGTAGGACTAGAATGGAAAAAACAGGAAATTAACTGATTACAAGACTAACTGTAGTACACAAGCGTAGTGCCATTAGAAATGATTGAATACAAAAACTTCAGGATTTGCCAGTGAAATGGATGAACATTTAGGAGAGATTATTATTCCAAGAGTCAGCCCTTGGAAAGTCCTGCAGAGACATTACATTACTCTTAGAAGAGGTAACTCCCAACATATATCGGTGTGGAACAGTCTGTTTTCTCTCATACATTCTATCTTGCTCTATTATATTTTCTATACTTCCAAAACAACTGTTATCTATTAGTTAATAGTTAATCTATTGTACGAAATATGCTCTTTAGGGACAGGGTTTTTTTTCTATTTTGGGTGCTGTACATTGATATCTCATCATTTATTTGCAGTTAATCCAAAAATCCTACTCATATTTTGTTGAAGTAATGGCTGCTCAGATGTGCTTACTGGACAAAATGAGTCTGTGATGCATAGACTTAGAATGATGACTTCTTTCAAAAGTGTCTAAAAGGCCAATGGGAAGAAAAGACTGAAGTGCTACTGTTGAAGTGGAGGGAGCTAGAGGGGGGGAGATTGTTATAAATTATGCTGGTTTCAAAGCACTGTCCTTCTTTACTATCCTGCTGCTGAGCTGTAGTGCAACTGAGGTCTTGCCCTATGAATAGGTAAGACCTCATTCCCTGGCAGTCTTGCATGATGGTTGTCTTGAAGATAAAGGCTCCTTTAGTTCTTCTGTGTATGAAGGAAATTTGCTTTTGAAAAATGTTGAGCAATACTTGAGTCTTTAGAGGGTATTTAAAAAACAACAATTGGGAGCTTGCAACTGGAAGAGACAAGCTCTCTATGTAATTTGTGACAAATATCTTGTCATTTGAAGCTTTTTATTCCTTTTAGTTTAGTACAGGATGCTACAAGAAATTTCCTTCAGTGACTAGGAGTGCATCCAAGACACAGCCAGGCCTTAGCAGGTGTTTGCCACATGCTGTTGTGATGGCTTGGATTAGTAGGGTAAGAGTGAGCAAACATCTGTCTTGTATTATTCATACAGACTTCATTTCAATTCATATCAATGTTCCTATCAGTATGTGACGGTTGATTTGATGCTCCAAAGTTCAGTATGAGGGCTGGTGGTAGTGTATCCAGTAAATGTGTCTTTCAATGCAGGGACAGAGTTTCTTCCCAACAGTGATGACAGGACTTCCCAGGTCATCAAACATGAAGAAAAGGAAACTTTCCCAATCAACATGTGTGAGGATTGTTTCCTAACAAGTTTTTATTCTGGCTATACAAAGCAAATAAATCTTCAAAACATGTCTTACCCAAAAAGCAAAGTTTACCATAGTAAACTCCAATGGGAAATTAAAATATTAGGAAGCAACATTTATTTTCTAATGTTTCGCCAGCTGCAGAACAGAGTCCAATAAATAGAAGAGACCTGGCCTGTTTGGTTGTTTCCTCTCTTGTGGCCAGATTCCTCTTGCTAGTCCTCTCCCAGCCCTCTTTTAGGCTATTTATTCTTCCTGACTAGGAAACACAAATCTGGGCAAGGAAAATCTGTAGGAGACAGTTCCTAATATTTCATTTGCCTTCAGAAAGGTAAAATCAGTTGAGGTTACTAAGGGTGTAAACCAGTTATTTATTCATTAAAGAGTGGTGTGATACAGAAAAGGTAAATAACCATGAGGAAAAGTTTCCATATGGAGAAAAAACCAAGGCCATTATCAGGAATAAGTCCATTTTCCACAAACTTCCTTCTCTGTCCCTTTCTGTGGCTTATTTCAGTTCTTACTGGGGAACTGCTCTGGAGTCTGATCTTCAAGATTTGTTGAGAAAACAGAGAATGGCCATTGGGTTTTTGCTTAATTAGTTGGGGTTTTTTTGTTGTTGTTGGGTTTTTTTTTGTCCTAGGACATAAATCAAGGTTTTAAAACAAAATTGTTGGTTGGAATTAAGATGAAAGGCTGAAATTTAAAAAACATATAAAGCTACACAGAAGAAAATCTAAAAGGCATACAAAGCTACTTATCAATTAAAACATTTCTGTAATTTTAGAGCATTTTGTTGCATTTGTCTTTTTACCTAACCAGGGTGAAGAAGTCAACAAGATCTTTTATAAACAACTGGAGAAAATCTCTATATCACATACCTTGTTTATTTGACTTCCCTAACATCTGCTGAGAGAGCAACACGGGAAGATACAAACAGCTGAGAAAACTTCTGGAGGTTGTAAAGGTTACTTCTTGATAAAGACAATAGATTGGCTAACCAAGGATGAGACACACTTGGATCTCCCATTCAATAACAGAGAAGATATGGTTGGGAACATCATAACCAGTGTCAGACTTGGCTGTATCAACCACGAACTGCTGGTAGTCAAGTATATGAAGGAAGAGAGGAAAGTGAGTAGCAGACTTCATCTCATTCAGAAGACTTGTAGGTGGGATCCCATAAGAGAGTGCTGAAGGGCAAAGACCAGCCTGAGAGATAGGGTCACTGCTCAGGGAAAAAAGGAAAGTTTATGTCCTTTGGAAAAAAAGGACAGGCTACTCAGGAAGATTATAAAGGTGTAGTAAAGTCATGCAGAGAAAAGATTAGAAAGACCAAAGCTCAGTTAGAACTTAATCTGGCCCTGGATGTTAAAAACAATAAAAAGAATTTCTATAAATATATTAATAGCAAGAGGAGGACTCAGGAGAAGCTTCACTCTCTACTGGATATGGGAGGTAACGTAGAGGATGAGGAGAGGCTGAGGTGCTAAATGCTTTCTTTGCCTCAGTCTTTAGCAGTGGAGTAGGGTGTCCCCAGAGTACCCAGACCCCCTGAGCCAGCAGTTAGGGGTGGGGAGCAGAATGAAACCCCGTAATTCTAAGGGAGACGGTGAGGGACTTGCTCCAAAACCTCGACATAAACTAATCTATGGGCCCAGATGGGATTCACCCGAGGGTTTTGAGGGACCTGGCAGAAGTGCTTGCAGAGCCACTTTCCATCATCTACCAAGAGTCCTGGCAAACTGGGGAGGTCCCAGCTGACTAGGGGGACCATATTTGCTGCATCTAGCAAATGTGACACCCATCCACAAGAAGGGTCGGAAGGATGATCCTGGGAACTACAGGCCTGTCAGTCTGACCTCGGTGCATGGGAAGGTCATGGAACAGATCATCCTGAGTGCCATTATGCAGTGCATGAAGGACACCCAGGTGACCAGGCCCAGCCAGCATGGGTTCACAAGACGCAGGTCGTGCTTAACAAACCTGATCTTCTATGACAAAGTGACTCAATTGGTGGATGAATTGGTTTCTCCATCCTTGGAGAAAAAAGGAAAAAGGCTACCAAAACTGCCACCTTAGACTTCCG
>BJBW01012389.1:38690-73411 GCA_004320125.1 Scolopax mira | reverse complement strand
CTGTCCCCTCTCCAGCAGTTCCCTGTCCTTCCTGAACTGCGGAGCCCAGAAATGGACCCAGTGCTCCAGATGGGGCCTCACCAGAGCAGAGGGGCAGGATGACCTCCCTTGACCTGCTGGCCACGCTCTTCTTGGTGCACCCCAGGATGCCATTGGCCTTCTTGGCCACAAGGGCACATTGCTGGCTCATGGTCATCTTGTTGTCCACAAGAACTCCCAAGTCTTTTTCCTCAGAGCTGCTCTCCAGCAGGTCAGGCCCCAACCTGTCCTGGTGCGTGGGGTTATTCCTCCCCAGGTGCAGCACCCTACACTTGCCCTTGTTAAATTCCATTAGGTTCCTCTCTGCCCAACTCTCCAGCCTGTCCAGGTCTCGCTTTCTGGGGTGTCTGCCACCCCTCCTAGTTTTGTGTCTTGCTGAGGGTATGTGTGCCCTTAAATGGTCCCTCCCCTGGGAAAGAAACAGATTCTTGCTCCCAGTATATAATAGGTGTTATGTGTGCACCCTTTGTGTCCATGTGGTGCACGCAACATGTTGGGGGTGAGTCTAACCCTGAGGGGAAGGGGAAGGCAGTCACTGGCTGCCATCTCTATCAGAAGATGCTCTTATGCTGCCCTGGGTTATGCTTTTGCTGTCCGATAATGCCGGGTGCCGTTGCATTCCAGGTTTCTGGGTTTAGGTTCTCCACAGGGAATTGCTCTTCTACCATCAGGACCGGGTGGCGCAGAAGACCAGGCTGCTGCACGCCAGCACTCACCATGCCCATTGGTCCTAGTTAGTTGGTTTGAGCAAAAAAACATGGGAAAAATTGGAAGTGAGAAGGCATCCAAATGTTAAACTGGGATCTAACGCGCCCTGGCTTATCCGTGGGTCTCTGCTTCCCGAGTACGTTTCCCATAATTACTGCATTACGTTGTTAATTATGTTTGTTTTCCTCCTTGCATGCCCATTTCTTTACGTTTCTTCTTCAATGTATAGAGTACCCCCAGCAACATCCACATTTATAATTACAGAAGATAAAGTTATAATATTCCCGAGGCAAAACTGCATTTTAACAACTGTGCTAATGTGGAAAACAACTTGTGCAGAATAAATATGCCCTACAATTAGTGGTAGGCCGACATTTTTCATGGTTACCTTACATATAAATAAACTCAAGCCACTGACATTTTTCCTGAGGGCTTTTATCTCTGCAGCCCCGAAACTGCAGGCAGATTTGTTGTAAGTAACACTATCACCGTAATGAGTTTGTGAGCCCGTTATTTTGGGTTTTGTTTTGTTTTTTTTTTATAAATTTTTTAATTTTATTTTTCTTCAAGTCATCTGCCTTTTGCATCTGCACGGCTCGGGGCTGGGCCCGTGGGTCTGATGTTGTCTGCGTGATGAAGCGGCGCCGCATCCCGGGCTCCCCCCCCCCGAGCCTGTCATTGGGCTGAGGCTAACAGGAGGTGACTGGGCAAAGCCGTTTCACCTGAGGGTGGGCCAGGTCACAGGTCACTTGTAATAGCCTTCTCCCTGCATCTCCAGACCTGTAAATGAGACCAGAGCCCCGACTCACTTCACTACGCTTTCTTTGTCTTAAGACGGATGCTCTAATCAAACAAATTACCCAGCCCCTGATCGCAGCCACTGAGCCAGAGATGGTTTTGCAGACGCTTGTCTGGAGCCCTCTCGACCATGCAGCGCCGCTTAAAAGAAAGGCTAATGTTTTTCCACCAAAGGTAATAAAAAGATGTGCCGTCACTTGGCTGAGCCAGCCTCAGGAAAAATAAAAACCAACCCTCCCCCGGGACACATTTTGACAGGCACCAGGCACAGCACAGCTTACTTCAGGGAAGGGCATGGAATCACAGCATCTTCATGGTTGGAAAGGACCTTTGAGATCATCGAGTCCAACCACCAAAAAAAAAAAAACCAATCCAAAAAGAAAAAACAACCCTACAAACAGACACAAACCATTAATCTCGGGCACTAGAGCGTGCCCTGAATCATGGAATCATCTTGGTTGGAAAAGACCCTTGGGATCATTGAGTCTAACCATCTACCCTACTCTACAAAGTTCTCCCCTGCACCATATCCCCCAACACCACATCTGAATGACTCTTAAACATATTCAGGGATGGTGACTCAACCACCTCCCTGGGCAGCCTCTTCCAATGCCTGACCTGAAGTGCCACGTCTACACGCTTCTTAAATCCCTCCAGGGATGGTGACTCCACCACCTCCCTGGGCAGCCCCTTCCAGGGCCTGACCACCCTCTCAGNNTCTACACCCTCCTTTCAGGGAGTTGTAGAGGGCAAGGAGGTCTCCCCTCAGCCTCCTCTTCTCCAAACTCAACATGCCCAGTTCCCTCAGCCTCTCCTCGTAGGACTTGGTCTCTAGACCCCTCACCAGCTTGGTGGCTCTTCTCTGTACACATTCTGGTATGAACCATACGTGAAATATAGAGGCTGGCTGCCCTCAGCGTGGGTGGACACGAGTTGATGCTCCACCAGCCTGGCGTATCTTGGTAGAGCCTAGATGTCACCTCAGTAAGAGAGTAGGTGTACCTTACCTCTGGGACGTGTTCAGTTCTGCTTGGGTTTTTGAATTTTTAGGGTTTTTTTTAAATGGAAGAAAACAGAGATGGGCAAAAAGTGGATGTGTGAGGAAGAAGGTGAACCCAACCATAAATAAATGGGCGCACCGAGGGAGGAAAGCATACAGGCGTGGTTTGCTTATTATAAAATTCAGCCCGAGGCAGAGGATTTAAAACTGATCAGCCCGCTACAAACATATTATATTAGTCTTGTATTTATTTATTGCACAGTCCTTTAGTTTTATTTATTGACTGCCATTCCTTACTGTACTGCAGGCAATGCTGTCACTGTATTTTCTTAAAACTTTCGCAGTAAATTTGTAAACATAAAAAAAAAATCCAGCTGACCCATATTTTTCCCCTGCGTTTTCCAGACACTATGGCTTTTGTAGAAGTAATGTAATGCTGGTTGTTTACTTGTTGCTGATTCTGAAGAAAAAAAAAAAAACAAAACACTCTAGGTACTTTGTAGTTTCAGATGTTTTGTGTGATTGTGAAAGAGAAAGAGACCGGTTTTGACTCAGAGACCGAGCTACTGCAAACAATCTGTTGCTAATATAGCCTAATTGCTGGTGATATTTTGAGAAAACAATTAAATTGGAAGTGGGGTTACTTTGGTGTTTATTGTCTGTGACAGCTTCTTTTGGGAACAGGCTGGAAGAGCTGCCGAACTGAGGCTGTGATGATGTGCGAATAATAGTTATCACCAGCAGGGAACCAGCCAGCAGAAGAGGGGGGGGTGTTACAAAACTGGGGGGAACTCACCTGTTGGACCCCTAGGGATGGGCAGCGTTGCGTGATGGGAGGTGGATCTTCCCACTTACCTGCATTTACACCCCACAGCATCCCTGTCCTGCTTTTACTGCACTCAGACCGTGAAGATGCTTAGATGCCTGCTGGGCATGAGCTAAAAAAAATCTGCATGAATTTCGTTGTTGGAAGGAAAGGTACCACGCACTGGAAGAAATAGGTTTGAACCACGAGTGTAGCAGCTCAAGGGAGAAGTCTGGGCAAAATTCCCATGGATTTCCCCGCATCCAGGTTTTCACTGCTGGTTGTCACTGTGATTAGTTCAAGGTGTAAACAGACATGCCCTCTGCAAGCAGCTGTGCTGAGGGAAGAGGTTGCCACCTACCACCAGACCTCCTGCTTGTTCTTTAACACCCTCTGCTGGAAAACGCTCTTACCCAAAAGCCAAGCTGCTCCCCTGGGTCCATCAAGCCCCATTTCGAGCTCCTCCAAACCGTGCTCCAAAAAACCTCCTGCTGAGATGAGGCTGTTCCTGTGCGAACCTTTGCCTGATGAGCTACAGCCATTGGGAAGAAGCTGAGCGGGAACATAAGCGCAGGAAGGACATGGGGCTGTTGGAACAGGTCCAGAGGAGGCCATGATGATCTGAGGGCTGGAGACCCTTTGTCGTGAGGAGAGGCTGAGAGAGCTGGGGGGGTTCAGCCTGGAGAAGAGAAGGCTCCGGGGAGACCTTAGAGCCCCTTCCAGTCTCCCTCAAGGGACTCCAGAAGAGATGGGGAGGGACCTCATCAGGGAGGGGAGCAACACGATGAGGGGGAAGGGTTTTAAACTGAAAGAGGGGTGATTTAGGTGAGATATTAGAAGAATATCTTTGCTGTGAGGGTGGTGAGAGCCTGGCCCAGGTTGCCCCAGAGAAGCTGTGACTGCCCCATCCCTGGAGGGGTTCAAGTCCAGGCTGGATGGGACTTTGAGCAACGTGGTCTGGTGGCAGGTGTCCCTGCCCAGGGCAAGGGTTTGGAACTTGATGATCTTTAAGGTCCCTTCCAGCTCTAACCACCCTGTGATTCTATGATTCTGTCAATTCTGGTTTGAGGCTACCAACAACGGTGTGAAAACTTGGAATAAGCTAGTCAGGAGTATTTCACTGAGTTCTGGTCGAGCCATCACACTGCAGCAGAAATGGCACTGATGGGTGACGAGGCTGTAGTGGTTAGAGAGACAGTAATTTTCAGTACAAAGAGGCTGGATCTTTGGAAACATGTGACATGCCACACTTGAAGTAGCCCCACGGTCCCCAGATGAGAGCAGATGAAGTTACTGGACTTGACCCCACCAGCCCCAGCCCAAACCTGTCCTTCAGCAAGTGCTGATGGGTGTTGCTCCTGCAAGTGTCAAGAAGCCCAAGTGTGACAGAGAAAACTATTTAACTCCATCTGTATTTTGGTTGCAGAATTTGCATTCACAAGCTTTTCCTGCTGTGGCAGAAAGTCTAGAAGTCACTCCTTTATATCTCTCCTCCGAGAAGATTGAGGCTCACAATGTCTGCTGGCTCCAGAAGCTGGAGATTTAGGAGGAACATCAGCTGCCATCTAAGCAGGAGCAAAATCAGGTGAAGAGTTTTGACGGGGAGAGACAGTGTCTCAGGAGCTCTCTCTTTTTTGCCGTCTGTGCAGAACTGCTCGCATCAAGACCTTAAACCCCCTCTGTAAAAGCCGTTTGTGTGCAAGCAGATGGTATTTCATTGTCTTTTGCTACTGATCTTGAATTATCAGCCTTTATAATGAAAATGCCAATTCAGCCTTGACTGCTCTGCTATAACTCTACCAGGACCACTATAATGCACACACCATATATACTGAATATTTATTATGGTGCTGTGCGTCTTATTTATTGTATATGCAACATATTTTGTAGGTGAAAAATGAGACCTTATCTAAGTCAATGAGCATAACCAGGAAAAATATGGCAGAGTAATCATGTGATTCATAATTGACATCTGCTCTCCGAAGACTTGGACAGAATCTGAATTTTCAGCGTGTGCTGGGAACAGCTCTTGTGTTTGCTGGCCTGGGCATAACCCGTGCCACCGCTCTCCCCAGCAGCTCCATCAGTCTTCTGCTGTGTTCCCATAATTCCCTGGGCGCAGAGGGAAGCTGGGCCAGCACACGCTGAAAATATCTCAAGAAGTTGAAAAAAAAAAAAAAGCGCTGATGTTTTTCCGAGTCCAGAAACAAGGCGAGGAAGCTGGGTTTGGGTGTTTTTCTGTCCAAATGCTAATGAAGACCAGTCCGTGTGCATCCTTAGGGTTTTCTTGGATTCACAGTGGGTTTTTATACGTGTGTGTGTGCGTTCATGTAGATACGAATATTAGGAAGCATCTGCTGTTTCTGATTTCACCACTGTGTTGATATCCACCATGTGGCCTGGACAGAGGAGCAAAACCTCTGCAGCCTCTTCCCCCCCCTCCAGCATTGACTCTTTGGTTCAATCCTGTCCTTAAATGTGCCTTTTTCTGACATGGCATACAGGTTCCTCGCACCTATTTGGAGCGACATAAGCTCAAATTGCTTAGAAAAGAGAATTTTGGGGGCTGGGAGGCTTTTATCACCTTGGCTCCTGCTGGTCATGAAAAGCTCATGGCACAGTGGGTGACCTGGCGACACCTGGGTCCTTTTAATAGCTTGTCTCATCAGCCTAATTATTGGCCAGATTTCCAACAGGTTTAATGTGTTGATGGGCTGCAAATTCCCAGAAGAGAGGAGGGCTTCAGAAAAAGCCACAGAAGCTCTGTGGTAAAAAGGTTAAAAGTCATAGGTAAAAAGTCATATCTGGTCTACAGAGAAGGAGAATAGAAGGGAGATGAAGGTGGAATTGGGAGATGTGGAGCTGAGTGAATCTGCTCTCAGTTCAACAAGCCCCACAGTTCAGGGAGTTTTCCTTTCGCCGACTCAATTTTTTCTTGCTTTTGTAGATTCTTCAGTGTCTACTACAGTGTCTGGGAGAAATGCGGAGCAGCTTTGGCTCGTCCCAGTATGGGCCTGGGGTATGGTGTCCTCGTGAGGGTGAGGATGGAGAGAAGAGGGCGAGGAAGGGTTTATTAGTGTAAACAACAACAGGGATGTAGCAAGAGGTTTGGAACAACCATCCCAATAGCCTTATGGCCAGCATCTAGAGACCAGCCCACCTCTTTATTGGCGTTGCTCTTGGTGCAGGAACATGGCCAAGTTTGTCTGGGCATCTGAGCTCGTCTTCCTTGTCAAAGCCCTGTATTTCTGGACAGATAAGGCTCCGTTTATAGCACACTTAAAAGCAATAGCTGCAGAGAACAGAGGCTTCAACGCTTTGATATCCAAAAAACAACAAATTTTATGTATATATGGGCGGGGGGGAGGTCATCCTGCTCTCGCTGAAGCCTTTTGGAAGTTTCCCAGTGACTTTGCAGAGACTTTGAAATACGGACAGTTTTTGCATTTTTATTTTGTTGTTTGGTGGGTAGTTGTTTTGGGGGTGGTTGGTTTGGTTTTTTTTGTTTGTTTGGGTTGATTTTTGTTGGTTTGGGTGGATTTTTTTGTGGTGGTTGTTTGTTTTTTTTCTCCCTTCCCCTCTTGCAAAATGTCAGGAATAAATATTTCGATTCGAAACTGCCCGGCGGCGCCTCGCAGCGCTGCGGTCCGGGCCCCATTTATTTTCCACCCCGGCATTACAGTTGGCTCAGGGAACCTGCACGCTGTTTGCCATGTGCCTGCTGGAGACTGAGGCACAACGAGTCCTTTTAGAGATAATTTTAAGGTATTTCAGGTCTTCTGGGGATGCCGGCTCAATGGGAATAAAGCCGGCAATCAGTGCTTTATTCCAATTAGCCAAATCTGGTTTGGTAATGCCACCCTTGCCCCAGGAGGAGTTCCTGGCCAGGCAGAGGGGCTTTACGTATAGGAAGGTAGATAGACATATATACATATATATGCATATATTTTAATATGTGTGTACACATAGACACATTGCATATTATTGAATATACATGCTATACCTATGTATGCATACATACATATGCATATCTGCTTATGCTTCTGGACATTTTTATGAGATATACAAGGCATAAAAAAAAAAATCTATATAGTGTAGGTACATAACAAGATACAATAAATTTAGGTGCAATTGAGGAGGTTTGTATATACAACTGTATATTTAGAGATAGTCCACTTCTACAGATAATATAGGGTGAAGCAGGTTTTAATATGTTATAGTGGATAATTGCTGCAGAGCACATCAGAGCAAACAAGTTATCCTCCTTGAGGATGGGTGAATTTAAAGAGGCTTCCCCTGGCTTGGAAGTAGAATCATAGAATCGTTTGAGTTGGAAGGGACCTTAAAGATCCTTGGATCATGGTCTTTGGCTTAAAAAAATTGGCCGGGCTGCCTGGGTGATGGGGAAGGAGGTGTTGGGAGCACCCTGGGCATCCCTCACCTCACAGCTCTCTGGCCAGGAGCGGGGTGCCAACCTGTGAACATCGGCTTCAGAGGGAAAGTTTAAAAGTGAATCATCAGTTGTTAATATTCCTATCCCCTAAATGCTTCTATTATTACATCATTTAGACATCTGGAGTGGTGTTGGAGAGCGTCAGTCTCCTGCTGAAAGTTTCTGAAGTGCATTTTCTGGCTGCAGCTTCCCAGGGCTACTGAGCCTTGATGACTCTCTTCTAGGTAAAGCAGAAAGAAAGGGGTAGAGCAGGATTTGTCCCGATTTCTGCAGGGGGGGCAGAGGGAGAAAATCGTGAGAAAAATCACTAGTGCTTCTGAAAATCGAGTGGGCATCTCTGACTTTGGCCGTGTCACCTGCCTAATGCTGAAACCTCAGACTGAGCTGGGTTTTTCCAGGGGATAATCCCAAACAGCAGCCTGGCCAGAGCCTGGGTTTTGCCAAAGCCCAGCTCAGGCAGGTGGCTCATGCCCTCCCTGCCCCAAAAAATGAAAAGCAGAGGTTGCCGAGTCTTATGGGCTCAGGAAAAAAAAAAAAAAAAAAAAAAAAGGATGGGCTGGAAGGATGATTCAGGGTTTCTCAGGAATCAGCGTGATGCTCCTTCCCCATGGTACTCGGCTCCTCCAGCGGGTGCCCACGGGTGCAGCGAGCTGTGGGGTCTCAGCTGTGATGCTTCCTTCACCATGAGGCGCTCTCCTGGGCCCCTGTGAAGCAGGAAACTTTCCTTTTCCCCTCTGTTCTTGATGTTTGAGGTCTTAATTTGTCAAGCCCTTGCTTTGGGGGCCGGAGGAAGGTGGGTGATGTGGGATGCCCGGGGCAGGAGCAGCAAGCTGTTGGGTTCCCAACGCTTTTCAGATGCCCTCATTGACTGAGACAGGGAAGGGGGGAAAAAAAAAAACCAACTGAATATGTCAAAAATGCCAACGCTGAAGGAAAGCAAGAAAAAAGCACACACACATCTGCAGCTGATTTTGACTGTATAAATAAATGGTAGGTTGCTTTGGCACTCCCAGCACAAATAATTAAATGGTGCACTTGGGTTCTAGGACACCATTGACCAAAAAATATATATAGATGTGAGAGAGAGAGTGTGTGTGTATATACGTATATACTCATGATTTGTCCCAAATCGTATGTTGATCTTTTTTCCCCCTGAGCAATTACAAGTTCGTTAATACCCGCGCGCCTGGGATGCAAGCAGGGTGGGGAGGCTGGCAGAGCCCCACGTCAGACCTCGCTGGTGGGGGTGGGGGGGTGGGTCTGGTTTTATTTAGGGTTTAGGGCCACTCCTCGGCAGTTTTAAGTGCAATCAGTGCAATCCCCGGTGCCTCTGGCTTCCTCTTTTTTCCCTTCTTCTTCTCATTTGGCCCCATTCGCTTTCAATTTTAACCTGTGGAGCAGCTTTGCAGGTGAGAGACGATGCTAATCGTGAAGGTGGCACTCTGAGCGAGGTAGCCCAGAAGTACCTCATCGGTGATTTGCACACCCAAACCTTGACCAGAACCCTCAAAACCACCCAGGGCAGGTATGCCATGCATCCAGACAAGAAATCTGGAGCCAATGCTTATCCATCATAGGGCACCAGGGTCACAGATGGTCAAAGAAAGCTGGAAGGTCAAAGTCAAAGAAGGTTGGAGGGTCAAACTCCTTGGTGGCTTCACAGACCCCACTCAGGTGAGGAGTGCGTTGTCTGTGGGGCCGTGGCAGCTCCTGAGCACTCCAGGGTGGGTTTTAAGAGGGAAGCAGGCATAACCTTTAATATTACAGGTGTGCCCATGCTGGTGGCTAGAGCTCGTGCAGCTAGTCTTAACAGAAGTGGTTTGGGTGCTTCCAGCAATGCAGATCTGGTCTAGAGCAAGCTATGGTGATCTAGGACTTAGCGGCATCTCAGGAGGGTTTCATTGCCCACCCTGAGCTCTACCTGCCCGTGCTTGAAGCTAGTGCAGATGTGTCCCCAGCTCTACAGCAGCAACGTCCTGCTCCTCAAGCACCTAGACCTGTTTGCTTTCCATCCTCCACCTTCCCCACCTACCCCACCTCCCTCCAACAGGGTGCAGTCCATTGGGTTATTGTTACTGGCCCTGCGCTGGAAGGTGAGAAACGACCTGATTTTTCACATTTCCTTCAAAAAGATGAAAACAAGGCTACAAAGGAGCTCGTCTGGGCTGCAGCATTGCTGACCAGCATATCTTTCCCCAATCCCTTAGGATTTCACATGCAAAGAGAATGGGACAACCCCGGTCCTCTGGGAGGACAAAATAGAGAGTGAAAAGTGCTTTTTAATGTTCTTACTGATCCGGTGTGGGGTCACCAAGCCAGGTCTGGGAACAGCCCCCAAGCTTTATCATTGTCTCTCTATGGGGGCATCTATTGCGTCCCAACCAAGTGGAGCGTGGCACAGGCTCCTCCCACATCATGCCAGAATTCCTGCAAATTCCACACGTGTGCCACTTTGTATTTTGGTTTGGGGTCGGTTTTGGGGGTTGTTTTTGCGGTTTGGGGTATTTTTGTGTGTGTGTTTTTCTGTGGTGGGCTGCTGGCAGATCTGGTATTATTCCCTCAGCCTGTTAGGAGTGTTCGCTGAGCCATTCCCAGCCAGTTGGAGCTTTTCCACAAGATGGTACTCATCCCAGTCTGTAATTGAAACAGGGCAGGGATGCTCCCGGGGAAAGCAGACGTCAGCCAAAAAACCAGGCGGCGATAGGCAGAGATATTTAATATACAAATAAGAAGTTGTTTCATAAATATCTTATAAAAACAGTAATTTACTTCCCAATATTGTAGCAGATCGTCTTAACGCAAACAGCAGATGTATTTCGGAATGACAAGACAAATGTTTAGCAAAATTAAACTTATTCACGTGCAGTCACACAGGGAATATTTGCATGATATTTAACTAATTGCTGCAAAATCTGACTTGTAGCAAATAAACAAACAGGGGAAAAATAAACCATCAGAAAGATTAGCCCCAGGCCTGTCTTTTTAAATTCTCCAAGTCTTTCTTCAACGGCTCAACTTTTTTCTCTGGCAGTTTGGGGTTCCTCCCCTGTCTCCCCATTACTCTTCTCAGATCCTTTTGCAGATTCCCAGTTTTCCCCTGGTAAGCAGATTTCTTCCAAAAGGGGACTGATTTTCTTCTTCTCTTGGAGTCTAAGCACCCTTCTTTGCTCTGTTCTGCCTGCTCCAGTTTCTTATTGCTTGGCTGTAGGCAATGAGGCCAGTTTCCAATTGTTAAATTTCCTGAAGCGTTTTGGGGAAAATAATCACTATTTTACCCAGCTCAGGGATTGTCCCAAATAGGGACAATAGAGGGAAAACCCAATTCAAAAGGAATGGATGCTTTTTTTTAGTGGCCAGGAATTCAGATTTGGGTTACTTTAACCTTCTCTTATGAGTTTCAAGTTACAGCAGTGAGAATTGAGTTGTAGTTGCTGATTGTTATGACATTATTTTATGTCAGGTCTATTTATTTGCCCTCCTGGAAAGGAGAACGTATTTCGAGACGTCAAAATATTTTGTTCGCCTTCATTCAATTGCAAGAGGAGCCTTAGGTGAAGTAAGAAAAATGTATGTTTATCAAAATGTTGGTGCGCGGTCGATGGTTCCATGTTTGTATATATTTCATACTCCCCAATCGAAGGAGTGCTGAGGGTGCAAAAAAATGAAGCAGTGGGAAGTTAGTAAAAGGTCAGAATTAAAATTGATATGTCTTACATAGAAACCCCATTGACTGCAGGAGTAAGTGAGCGACAGCACTGGAAAGAGAAGTCCTGGGTTTCACAGAAGAGGGGCTTTTTGCCCAAGGTGCCTACAAGCAAGAGGGATTTTTTTATAAGCATTTAAGATCCCAAGCATTATAAGCCTTTAAGATCCCAAATCACATTGTGAGTAAGTCATGTGCTGAAAATAGTCCTTGTTGTGGGTTAGATTGTGGAGGAGGGTCTGGGAGGCTTGGAGGGGGGGTGTGTAGCCGCTGTTGGGGCACTTGGTTGCCTACACAGGCCAGCGATGGCCACAAAATCTCAAGTGCTCGCTCAGTGGTGATGCAAATGCTGTTTTCCTCCAGTGCAAAGCCAGGGCAGAGGGTTTTTAATTTGCAGAGGCACATTAAGTTGCTGGGCTTTGCTCAAGAATTGCTGCCCATAGGGGAGCAGGGGGTCTACGAGCTGCCATTCCCCAGAGTTGGTGCCTGGACAACGTCCTGGTTTGGCTGGGACATTCCTCCAGTCCCAGTGACCAGCCTGACGTGGAATGCAGACTTCCTCTCCACTCATATCATGTCCTTTTGCAGCATCCAGCTTTTCATGCTGGCCAGCATTTGCATTTTTGACTGGTCTTTTCCTGGTGGTTGTGAGGTGGGTGGAGATGCTGAACTAAACGCACAGGTTGGTGCTAAGGAGTCTGTAAGCAATAAGATCAGCTGTACATCCCAAAAGGTCCTCTGAGACCTCAAGTATTTCTGTAGGGTCTGTTCTCCTCTAACCTGATTTTTTTTTTTTCACTTGAAGTAAAGAAGGTAACATAAGAGGCAACAGGTACATTAGCTGGCTGAATAGAAAAAGTGAAGGGGAAAACAGGACATTATTGTTATTATTCCTTTTTCATTAAAAGACGTGCAGGGTTCCATTCCTGAAGTTTACATTTTGAACTCCCTAAAGTCTTTCTTTGGCCTCTCCCATCCGCAGGTCACTGCAGGAATATGTAAAAAGGAAATGTTTTATTTTAACAGTTGAACAAAGTACATGAAACACACCCTTGCTACTGCGTTAACGTTCCTTAAGTTAAATCACAGAACCTAGCATAACCTTTTTCTTTTTTTTTTTTTTTCTTTTTTTTTTTTTCTTTTCCCCCCCTCAGTCTTTTATTTCATTGAAAAGAGCCCGAAGTATAATATTCTTTCAGGAAGCATAAATCGTATTGCTGGAAGTAATAGCAATCTCCGAAGCGAAATCCCTCAGGACTCGCTCTGCTTTCTGAAAAGCTGCACTCGAGTACGTCCCGTGCTGCCTCCTTCCCGGCAGACATCCCCCGTGCTGCTCTCGTGGCCGTGCCCTGGGGAGCTATGGATGATGCCGAAGAAACTGGAGCTTTTTCCCTAGGGTTTTCCCAGCATTTTGGCCCTTACGCCCCGTCCTGGGACTTGGGAGGAGCTGCCAGACTCTCGTCCAACCGCCCCAATTTTTGGTGCCTCTTCTTGACTTTCAGCGTCCGCGGGTGACTCCCACGAATGCAAATAAAAGTTACGTACATGCGTGGAGGGGGAAATAGATGCATTTATCTTGGCTCAGGACAAGCGGCGCGTCCCCAAGGAGCTACTTAGGAGGTTATTGAGAAGCCAACAGCAAAGTGCTGTACCTTCCTCCATGTGCGTTGCAGAAATTATTGGCGCGTTGCTGATGTTTATGGTGAACAAATAGTTTATTTCTGGGCTAAGAAAGATTCCAGTGTAAATACTCCACTGGCAGCTAGCTGGAAGTTTGCCACTTGAAGTTAAAAGGCCCGTGACCAATGGTGTCAGATTAACATTTCCAAGTTGGACAATGTACAAATGGTGTTCTTGGACTGGAATAGAAATAGATGAAAGTGGTCTACTGCAGTGCAAATAACAAACTGGCAACCAGCTGGTCATTGGAAAGAGAACATGCTATGGGAATATGCTTTCTGCAGAAATACTTTATTTTGGAGATAAGCATTAACAATAGGAAGATGAGGCTCATTTAACAAGAACCATATGGTCTCATCCTGCTTTTATTTCACTTAACGGCAAAGCCCTGATTGTCTTTCGTGGCTGCAGGACGGGGATTACTGATAATAAATAAGTAGAACAATAAGTTGCCTGATGCACTGTTGCTCTTCAAAAGGTGTAAACACAGTATTTTTAACCCACATGTTGGCATTTCAGGATACAATAGCTGAAAGGAAACAGAATTGAAGGGGCTTCGTGAAAAACAACTTCTTGTGACAAAATAAGCCAAAGATCCATTCAAGATGAAGTTATCAAACTGTATGAAACCAATACAGCAGCATTTCACAGATGATAAGTGGAGAAGTTGTGGATGGGTTTATTAAAAAAAAAAAAAAAAAAAGAAATTTGGATATTTGTGAGGAGGAAACAACAGCCTGTAAAAAGTAGCTTATGTAGAGATTGGGGAGCAAGGCAGGGACTTTGCTGGGGTAATGGCAATGTCCTGAAAGCTTTTTTAAGAAGATACACAATCTATTCTGTTAGCAAGATAATTAAAGATAACGGAATTCAGCATCGTAGTTTCAGTCTGGCCCCCAAATTGATTTGTGCTACAAAAAAATAAAAAAGGAAAAGCAAGCCAAGGGAGTTGCAGCCTCAGTGGAAAATCCTCTTTTGGGAGCTTTTCAAGGATGTAAAACATCATCTTGAATTGTTTACTTTTATGGGTAGGAAGTAAAAAAGAAGTGAAGTAAGAGTGGAAATGGTATTCTTGCCACGGTTGGAAGGTTGCAGTAAAACTGATACAACTGAACATTGCAAATTCATTTTTAAAACTGATTTTGTTTGTGGGTTTCTGTTGTGTTTTTTACAGTGGCTAAGGTTTGTTTTTTAGATCACAACAAAATAAGAACATGGGAAATCTATTTATTATCAAGTAAAATCAAGATTTGAACATGAAAAAATATGGATCCTGTGTGCAGAGGCTCACGTCAGCCATTGGAGACAGGTACTCACCCCCATTGATTTCCATGTGTCTGGAGACAGCTTATAGCACTCAAGGATATCAACATTTCACTATGGTACATATTTAGATACATAGTATTTCTAATGCTGCTGGTTTTGCTCCCAAAATTCATTTTTCCTTCTTTTTGCCATAAAATATAGCAAATACTGGAAATTGGGGGAAATTATACAGAATTTGGAACACATGTAGATTCAGATGTTCAGTTCAAATGTCTTAGTTCGTCTCCTGGTTTCACTTTGAACACCCCTTCCTTTTTCCTTTCCCCAGGACTCATTTCTCATTTCCCCAGGACAGGAAGGACATGGACCTGTTGGAGCAGGTCCAGAGGAGGCCATGAAGATCATCTGAGGGCTGGAGCCCCTCTGCTATGAGGAGAGGCTGAGAGAGTTGGGGGGGTTCAGCCTGGAAAAGAGAAGGCTCTGGGGAGACCTTAGTGCCCCGTCCAGTCCCTCAAGGGGGTCTACAGGAGAGATGGGGAAGGACTCTTGATCAGGGAGGGGACTAACAGGATCAGGAGGAAGGGTTTTAAACTGAAAGAGGGGTGATTTAGGTGAGATATTAGAAGAATGTCTTTGCTGTGAGGGTGGTGAGACCCTGGCCCAGGTTGCCCAGAGAAGCTGTGGCTGCCCCATCCCTGGAGGGGTTCAAGGCCAGGCTGGAGGGGGCTTTGAGCAACCTGGTCTGGTGGGGGTTGGAACTTGATGATCTTGAAGGTCCCTTCCAACTCAAACCATTCTGTGATTCTCCCGCATGGCTCGGGGCAGGGTGCACGCAGATGATTCCCTGGTAGAACAGAACTTTGGATGCCAACCCTTTTAGGATTCAGTTTTTCCAGGTTTCCAGCAATTCCCTAATGAAAGAGAATGAGAGGGGGGACTTAGGCTCGGTGTCCATTTATAGAAGCAGTATTAATTCGGCGTCATTACCAATAAATAAACAGCCCCTAAAGAGTGGGACCGCACCTCCCAGCTCCCCCAAAGCTGGGAGAGAACCCACCCTCTGCTTGCCCTCCCTGGCTTGTCTTTTCCACAGGCAGCGGGGATAGCTGAAGGAGCCTGTCATCGTTTTATTGCTGTTTCTAATAAACACATATGGTGATGGGTAGAACAAGAACAACAGCGAGTCGCTATTGTTCAGCTCAGGGCCATATGTGGGCTGTCCAGCAGCTCGGCAGCTGCGTCGTGAGCGCTCAGGAATGTCCATAGCCCAGAGAGAGAGAGAAAGGAATGGTTTTTTCAGGGCTCCCAAATAGCCTGCCTCTGCTTTCCATACCGCCGTTGCTAAAACAACTCCTGCCCGCGCTGCGCCAGAAGCAGAGACGGGGCCTTTGTCACGGCAGAAGTTTATAAGGTGAATAAATTGGTAGCGATCGCGGCGCAGAGAAATTAGCTGGGACTAACGTTGAAGGGAGCTTCGCAAAGCAAACAAACCCCAAATGAGTATATTTTTAGATCTATAAATACCGTGTATGTGTATACGTATCTATGCATCTCTACGCGTGTATTTATCCCGTTAGTACTTTTTTCTTTTCTTTTTTTTTTAACATTGGGAACTCAGGCACTTGCACATCTAGTACTCCACAGAAGATAAACTTTAACCCTGGTGCTAATCCGTGTTTGTTTTGTCCCCGTTGTGCGAGGTTGAAAGGCACACGATTTACCCATCGTTTGCTCTCCATTCGCTACGTTTCCCCCCGCTCTGCTGGGGCTGGATGATGCATTCTTGAGTGATGCAGAGGCAGCCCGAACGTGATGGTTGGGATGCCTCACGTACATCTGTGTTTCTAACACTCTTCTTTTCCTGATGCCATATTTACCCAGCAACCTGATGGAGAATGAACAGCCCATCTGTACATCCTCGGTTTTTTCCCATAAGTGTGTTTTCGGGGGAGAGAGAAGCTGTGATTGAGGGGAAAGAGAAATAAAACTTAAAGCAGGCAACACTTTTCTTTCAGATTTGGACAAACACAGGCAGGCAACCATATCTTTATTTAAGCACTTGCATAATTTAACTGATTTCTTTCTGTTTGAGATGCTGAGTACCTACTGTAAAAAAGAAGAGGGAGAAAAAACTGTAAGGGATCCAAAATCCAACTACTTGCATATGTCTCCGAGCGTGGCTTTTAGAAGCCTGATTTAAATATCAAAGTGTGAATGGTTTTGGTCAGCTCTTCTAAGGCATGGCGGGAACTCCTCAGTCTTGTAGCCCTTTTGCATGCCCCTCACGCACACCATCTTTGTGGCACACAAATTACCTGTATAATGGGACATGATTTGAGTAACCTATAAAGCCCCAGAAGAAACGCATCCAGGGGTTGACAGAAACCCTAGACCAGCTCAGACTGCCAAAATCCACAACCGGTTTTGCCCGGTAAATGAAACCACAAACATTTGCACATTCAGATATCCTAACAAAACGTAAATATTCTGCATGACGTACTTTTCAATATTGTACACAGCAGCACACACACACAAAAAAAAAACACAAACCAAAAATCAGGAAAAAAGAATTTAATTTCTATTTACTCCATCGCAGCCAGTTCTTTACCAATGGGTAAAGCTGAAATGCCCACACCCACTCTCCTTGAAATAACGAAGGGCTGTATTTTTCCCCCTGACAGATGAACATGGCTCTGGGTTCCTCCTGAGAGTGGTGACAGGACTTCAAAAAAACACCGCGCCATGGCCTGATTTTCAGAGGTCTCCAGCATCCCCCGGTTCCTGTTGACTTGTAAGCGACGTGCAGCTTGAGGTTTTGCTTGTTCCTCAGCTGAATCTTTCAAAACTCGTGATTTCTCAGCATGAGTCAGTGTTTTATGTAACCCCAGCTTGCATTCCTCCAAACCCCTCCTGAGCTCGGAGCGCTCCAACAGCCAACCTCAAATTCTTCATCCTCACAGCTGACAACTGTGGTCCTCCGGCAGCGGCACGGCAAGTTCCTCACGCTGCTCCTGGGGGTGGGTTTGGGGCCCCAATGTGGCTCTCCGAGTGCAGGGACCAAGGCTGGAGAAAAGCTGGGCTGGAGGAGGAAGCTCCACTCCACAACAGGCAAGATGTTGGGTTTTCCTGCATCAAAAGTGCCCAGTGCTGGTTTTGTCCAGCTGTTCAGGTTTGTTTTTTTCCTCTTCCTTGCAGCAGCATCAGTGCTATCCATGCCTCTACAAGAAAAAAGAAACCCCAAAAACCAACAGTTTTCACGTAAAAGTGGTAGGAAGGGAGGACACTGCTGTGGCGGATCCCACTGGCTGTTGGTCCTCTGCAGGCACCTTGGATGGCAGCTTCAGTTCCCACCCCTGACACCCTGAAGGCAATGTCCTGAAGCACCTACACAAGCTCGAGAGGTGGGTTATTACACCATAATTATTTTTTCACTATTTTCTGTGAATGTACTGAAATATATAAAAAAATCAATGGGAGAAGGTAAGAAGCTAAACCCCATTTTTTCTACCATCCTGCCGATTTTCTCTTGAGATGTGGAAAATCTTGACCCATGATGGCAGTTTCCCATGCCATTTTTTTCAGGGGACCTCCTCATTGGTGGGGCAAATCCTCCCCAGCCTCTCAGCATCAGCCCAGCTGATAAAGCAGGAAATGCTTTACAATATTTAGAGAAAATATGCAGGAACGTGAAGATGACGACAAGGAGAACGTGTGCCAGTCTGCTCCACTAACCTACTTAGATACAGTATGGTAACAGCAAAACAACCTGCCATCTGATGCTCTGGATGCTGTGACCCTGTGCTGGCACCGTCCAGACCTCAGGCATGGAAACCCTCCCCCAGCAAAATTTCTTGTCCTCATTAGTGCAGCAATTCAAAAGACATGTCTGTAGGGTCACGGCCAAGTTTGGTAATTGTAGTGATTGTGTAGAACACGAGGAACGGGCACCGCAACGTTGGGATCCGTTTTCTTCTTCTTTGGCCACCCAACAAACCAGCACCTTTCCCACCTTCTTTCTTCCAGGAGACGTCTATGTTGAAACATTTTTTTTTTCCCCCAACTATATCAGTTGGCCTTATAAAATATGTAACCTTATCATATATGGATGCCTGGTCTGGACCAATATGTAGCATTTCAGCACTGGCAGCCTACCTCGTGCTTGGGCAGGAGCTAAAAGGTTGGCCATGGTTGGTTTTTCCTGAAGAACTTGGGTAAAATTCTTTTACAGCTGGTTTTGCCTATGGTTTGCCTTTTGTTTTTTTTTTTTTTCACTGCAGACCTCAAAAGCAATCCTCTCAGACATGGTTATATATAATTCACTGTAAGTGAAAGAGAAGAAAACAAATAAAAACACAATGAGGCTCTTTCTCCACGTTGATGCTTTTCTTCAGACTTTCTGCTGAGGATTTCCAAGTGCATTTGTCGTCGTATGGTAAGGGCTCTGAATGAATTTATTGATGGTAGCTGGAAAAAAAGGGGGAAAAAGTGAATGAAATCCCTTGAGACAGAAGGTATGTCATGAACTTCCCCAAGTTATTTGCAAATGTTTCTGCCAGTATCAATAAATCCCTCAAATTTCAGGATAGGCTACATTAATTACAGGATGGCATTATGTATTTAAAGGTTGCTGAAAGTTATATCTGCGATCAGTCATGTTCAAACTGCAGGTTCAGGGGAAATACTTGTTATTTTAATACGTAGGCACGCACGCGAGCAGCAAGAGGGTCCATGATGTTTTAATAGGCTTTTATTAGTTCGTACTCTCCTTGTAATCTTGTTTTACAGTATGTGCGCTCAATGTGTTTGTGTCTATGCTCTTCATGCACACATCGCAGGATGCCAAAACAGCCTTCTGCTTCCTTGTTTCCAACCACTTAGTCAGGCACTTGAACGCTTTCCAAATCTTGTTAAAAACCAGAAATAGCACTATCGCTTCTTGCCGGAGCGCGCGGAAGAGGTGGAGATGGCGGTGGTCGGAGAAGGCAGTGGAAAAGCGGAGGAGGAGGAGGCAGCTGAAGGTTGGGGGAGATCTTCACAGGGGAGCCATGACTGCCCAGACCTCATCTGGGGCTTCCCACTGTCTCGCTGTGGAAAGTGGGGGGTTTGGTTCACTTGCTGGATGGAAAAAGCCCTGTAAAGATGCTCCTTATACATTGCCTCCACCTTAAAAACTCTATACACCCAGAGTTCCCTGGCCAAAAATCACAGGGTATTTGTTTAATGATTTCTTTTTATTTATATGTATATATAATAATTATTATAATTGTTTATTATATATGTATAAAATCTTAGTTATATTTAAATGTTAGACTTTTTTTCCACAGGAAAATTAGAAGTAACATATAAATAAGAGTGTGTTTTTTCTGAGTAAAATAAATTTTAAAATCAACTTAGTTTTATTCACTGTTTTTTTCTGAAACTGAACTAAGCAGGCCAGCTCAATCTAGATTCAATAAATGCTTCAAAAGTGCATTTCTGGTAAATTAAAAATTGCTCCTGAGACCTCAAAGTTTTTCAGCCAGGTGAGGTCTTGCTGAGGAACAGTGAGATCATGTAATACAGGTGATCCTGGTTTCTCCAGGTTCTCCAGAACATGTGCTCACTGCTTGTACCTCGATTTTCTGCTTAGACTAGATGGGTTTTTTTGTGTGTATCTCTTAGGCAAGGAAGCATCGAATTTGGCTGGTTCCTGGAAGCTGTATTAATTAACTGGACACACAACTTGGGGGGCAGCAGCAGAGAGTATTTCCTTCGGATTGCTCTTGCAGATGTGGATTCTCTGATGAGAAGGTGGTTGAGTTCATGCCATTGGTTGGAGGAGTTGCCTTGGTTCCTTGTCTCCATGAGGTGGGAACATCTGTCCAGTTTGAGTGCAGCCACCCAATGGGTTTTAAAGCAAGTATTGACACAGGCGTGTGCCCACATACCCATTGCATCCACGCAGAACGTGATGAGGAGCCAGTCCCCATAGCCTTAAAGAAACCCAGATAAAAATAACGTTGCCATAAGAAGCTTATGTTATGCATGAGTAAGATGAGTGCAAGGCTCCCACTGCCTACTGAGAGGCATTGGGATTTCAGATCCTCCTAAGGAACTTACCAAGGAGTCGTGACACAGCTGTTGCTGAAGGCCACATTTGTTCATGGTCAGCAAAAGAGCTGGTCAAATAACATTGATCAGATTGTTTCCTTAGCATGTCCCCCACAACCTGAATAACTTATTTTTGCATGGTTGTTGTTTTGTTTGGTTTTTTTTTCACCCAGGTGACGTGCTAGATGCAGCACTTACTAGTATAATTATCAAAATTTGATGGTCTCCAAAGAAAGTTTGAAGTCAAGTGTTGTGTTTTTCAGCGGAGCAGCATCTGTGGCCCCAACCAGCCATGTACTGAGGAGTGTGTGGCCATATGCTGAGACTTCTTCATTGTCTTCTTCTTCTCATGGCGTCCATGAAACATCATGACAGGTAAGAGCTTTCCAAGCCAAGTTGGGCAGCAGGAGTGCATTGTCTCCTGGGGGGAGGTTGATGGTGTCTCAGACCACCGAGCCTTCCACCCTGCTACCAAACTGGGGTAAAAGAGCCACTTCTCAGGGAGAAAGAAGCAAGTCAGGTGCTTTTGTGGGATGGGCTACCCTCCTAGAGGTAGCAAAGCTCAGCTCTAGCCCTTGGGATGTGGAGGTGGTGAGAAATAGTGGCATGTTTTTTTTATTTGTAGAGGGTATGACTAGTTTGATGTCATGGGTTGGGTCTTCTCACTCCTCCAAGAGCAAAGGATGTGGGTGAACCTCTCCCAATATCAGTCTGTGCTTAGTGCAGCAAGGATGGAGGTCGTGCAGGCTCACATTAAATCACATTTTTCAAATGAGTGGTGTCTTTCTTTTGCAGGAAAGCAACGAACCTGCTTTCCCCAAGGCCGATGCACTCTTGGAAAGTGAAATATATATGGTAATCATGATGGTGGGAGGGAAAAATTCTCTTTCATAAGAAAACTCAGTACGTAAACACACAACACAGCTTCATTTCACCCATAAGAGGTTTGTGCAAGTGCAGAAAAGCCCAGGTTTTTCTCCTGCCCCCCAAAGAAACATAATCCAGAGTTTATATCGGATGGTTTATGGGAGTTTATTGGAATATCCAACAGGGTTCATGTAGTGTGTCATAAGGTAAAGCCTGTTCATTGGTGATTTACAAGCAGTGTGTGCCGGTGTTACTGTAATTTATAGACCACAGATGGTCAGGGGGTGCCCCTGCTGACTTGTAGCTGAATAAGAAGCTGAGCCCTGCGTGTCATCTGCTGCAGGTACCTCCGGCTCACTTCCCCAAATTAGTGCTGATGGAGACCTGCCTTCAAACCCAGAGGGTCCCAAGACCTCTGCCTTCTAAGCTGGGCCTGTTTCGAGAGGGGAGAGGCCACAAATGATTAAAGCTGGGGAAAAAAAAAAGCCCAAGCATATCGGAGTGGCACCGAAGGAAAATTGCTTTTTGCGATAATAACTTCCCTTCTCAAGGCTGGTACTTCGTTTGATGGTTTTTTTGTCACCTGTTAAATGGAGAAGGAAGACTGTCAATCCCTCCTTTCATACACTGGTCCAAGACAAACATCTCCTCTACAAAAAATTATATATATTCATAAATCTCCCTTGTAATGACCTCTAAGATAGATCCTATCTTTTTTTCTCGTAATTTTCCTCTTTTAGGTACTGACTCTTCCACTATATTTTACTACGACTTTCTTTCCTGCCTGAAGTTTACCTAAGTCATTGCTTCTTTAAGCCTTATTAAATAATTGTCTCTTAATTCCGGCACATCTTTCTGATCCCCCAGGAATTTCCTCCCGGTGGATGCAGGAGGCAGAGGGAGGACAGGGCTGACAGCACATCTCACCCAAATCTTCAGGAGAATTAATTTTTTTTTTTTTTTTGGCCAGGGGATCGGTCCCCCTTTTCACCTTAAATTTCTCTGGTTGACAAGGTTCCTGGCCTTCTCCCAGACCTGTTTTTTGTCTTGAATACCGCGGTGGTCCCCGGCACCATCCGGCAGCCTTCAGAGGGATGCGGGGATGCCCGAAACGCTCCGCTCGCCTGCTAACAGCAAGGTCATGCATTTTAACAAGGCGCCCGCCGATTCCCCTTTTTAAAGGGCATTGATTATGTTTTGTTAAAATGGGCTCTGAACTCGGCTGACCCTTCGCCATGTAGGACATTTCAGGGTTTGGTTTTTCCCCCTGCCTGGACCACACTTGACACCTGTTGGGTAAACACGGCTGCAAATGCCGCTGTGAGAACCCCATGTCCCAGTTTGATGATTTTCTTTTTTCTCTAAAGACCTAAGAGAATTTGGTGGCTTCCTTAGTTAATAAGAAGCAAAAAAAAACCCAACCCCCCCCCCCAACTTTGTTATTTCTTATCAAGATGGGGGAAAAAAACCCACCCGCTAGACAAAAGAAGCAGAAGGAGAGCTGTAATGGAAATAAAATTGACAGCCTCTCAAAACTCAGGTGGCACTTTCCTTTTCCAGTTAATTACAGTTTTAATTACATGGCTTCTTGTGACTCCTTGATACCTAATAAACTAGACTCTGTGGGGTGGCAAAGTTGAGTTTTGCTTGAACTGCAGGTGTAAGGCTCAGCATGAAACATAAATCAAGTTCTTAAACATGTTCCCAGGGTGTGTTCAGGCTTTTTCTTCCTATTCGCTTGTAAAAATCACATCTTTTCACCATTGTTGGGTTAAAAAAAAAAAAAAAGAAAGAAAAAAAGGATTGAAGCTACAATGCAGTGAGTATTACCTTTGTGTTTTTGGATATAGAAGTCCCCTTTTAAGCAGGGAAAAAAAGGCTTTTCTTCTAAGGTCAGATCTGATAAATTTTAAAGGAGTGATGCATTATCTGTACAGATCTTCTTGCATTAGCATTTTTTTTCAGTGGGGGTGCCAAAGAGAGAAGAGGAAAGTACATCAGCAGCGTGACAGCAAGGGGAGGTTGGTATGTGGAAAATAAAGAGACATTCAGCCTATCGGAGCTGCCTCTTCTGAAGGTTCTGGAAACAGAGGGTGCCTGTTTATTGTTTGTGTGATGTGCCCTGGAAATCTGTGCTCCAGTCAGGTCCGAGCACAGTGCCATACATTCCCCGTCAGCGGGGTAACACGCTCGTGACCTGTTGCAGCAAAAACGTGGTCCAGAAGCTCCCGTTGGTCTCAACCCTGGAACATCTGATGGGGCCAAGGACCTCCGGCAGGGAGCTCTACTGGCACGACCACACGAGAAGGCATCTTCCCTTTTCCCCAAACCAAACAAAACTATTATCAAAAGAGGGGAGGGGAAGAAAAGGAGAAGGAGGACAAGAGCTTCACAGATGGCATTTGAATGTTGGTGCAAAACACAAGCAACGAGGTTCAAGTGTGGGCCATGAGACTCCTTCTTAACCCGTGAGCCACAAACTTTGAAGGACTTTTTTTTTGTGTGTGTGTGTGTGTGTGTGTGTGTCTTCTTACTTGTTTTATCCTCATTATGAGTGGAAAAGGAGAGCTCTGGGACAAACCTGCCTGGTTAGCAGCTTTCCATGCCCAGAAAAGGGAAGGTGGGAGAAATTGCCATGTCCTGCTTGCTTTGCAACATGAAATTTTTGGTTCTGGCGTTTTCCCATTGTGGATTACCTGAAGTAGTGCCGTTGTGCTACTCCTTGGCTGGACCAAGCACGCAGCTGATGATCTTTCTTGCTCCTCTAAGAGCTTTGTGACCATCCTCTCTGCAGCCCACCCACCACCTTCCCCGTGGCACATCCCAGCTTCAGGATCTGTCTTGTGAACCTTGGCTGACACCCACAGTGCTCAGAGCCACCTGAGGCATGGTCAAAAGCATCTTCCTGAATAAAACTGGCATATGGCTTGGGCAGAGCAGGCTGATTTCAACCTTAACTTCAACAGAAATCTGCCCTGAAAGACAAACTCTCATAGCCTTGCTGTTCTGGCTAAACAAAAGTCTTCATTAAAGGCAGACCACAGAAAAGACTAACTTTTTTGGAAGATAAGGAAAGCCTAAATCATCCCCCAAAATCATCTCTTTTTCAGCTCCACTTGTCACATCACCACTAGAGGAGGTGCAGAGGGAAGGCTGGACTCCACAGCTGGATGATCTTTCCTTCAAGCATTTCTGCAGCCCCCCAGGCAAAAGCCAGCCCCGCCACCCTTCGTAAAAAGCCGGATGGATCCATGAACCCGTTGCCCTTCTCCTCTTCAAGTCCTCCCCATCAAAACCTTCCCCTGATTTGACACCAGGAGCAGAAGAACTGCAGAAGCTGAGGGTGGATGGAGATGCAGTTTGGCTATGGCTGTGGCTATACCTGTGCTGTGTAATGTGTACAACGTGGTTTGTGTTGCCTGGTCCACACAAACGACATGGTGACATGGACTTTTGTGCCAGCCACAGTCCAGAAGGATCTCAATGCTGTGGAGCCCCGAGGCTTTGCAGCCTAAATCCTGAAACCAGAGCAGGCACACCTCGGACAGACAGCTCAGTGTTTTTAAATACCAGTGTTAACTCTGAAAATTAACTGGGAAAGTAAAAAAAAAACCCAAAAAACAAACAACCCTACAGGCAAGCGAGAATTTGCAAGAGGAGGAAAAGAAGAATTCTTCCTGTCTTCCTCCCGAATGAAGTGTTTCATCATCATTTTCAATTAGTCTTGGTTTTATTTTTGAAACCACACAGAGAGGCAATTATAGTGTGGTATATACTTTCATATATAGTTTTTCCAGAGTGGGAAAGTCAGGGTAAAATTAAGGGAGCTAGGGAAAGGAAGAAGAGTGGGAACAGGACTTTAAAATATAAAACAAGGTTAAAAAAAAACCAAGCAAAAAAAAAAAATACCTCTCATCCTAGCACTGCAAGTGGGGTTGAGAGTGAGAAGAAAGAGAAGAAAAAAAATCAAATATACAAAAATGTTTTCGTTCACAACAAAGAAATGAAGCAAGACTTTACAGATGAAACTGACTATGCTTTTTTTTTTTTTTTTTTTTAATGCTTCCTGTGATGGACAAGGAGGAAAAGAGATGTGTGCATGCCAGAATGGGAGAGAGGACACCTTTTTCTCTGCGCGTTGAGGTGCTCGTAGCTAGAGGTGCAGGCAGCATCTTCCAGCTTGTTGTGAGCTTAACCATGGCGAATGACTGGAGAAAGCTGTGGCATGGAGTCAGAGAAAGCACAAGGAGATGATAAGGAGCATCCTACAGCGAATACATCCCTGCAACATTCCTGGTCCCACCATGGAGGGGGAGGGCAGGATAATGTGCACCAAACCATCTGCCACCAACCCATATGGCAATGCGGTCTGAAGTCTTTCAAGGCGGTTCCAACTCAGGAAAGGGCTTGAAAAGTTTTCAAACAGGGTTTTTATGGTCTGCTGAAACACAAGTGACCGTTTTTCATTCTTTGGGGGAAGTTTATCTGGAGGAAGGCAGGCGAGAGGCAGCCACTCTGAGCCTGGTTCCTGCTCCTGAGCTGGATGGAGGAAGCGCCGCAGTGTGGGGAGTGTGTATTTCTCCCCAAGTTGTCGTCAAGTTGTGCTTTAATAGATAGATAAACAGATAGTGCGAGAAAGGAACATGAGCTGCAAAAATGCTCCCCTTGGGAAGGAAGCTTGGAAGAGGTTTTTCTTTCTGAACTTGACACCAGGGCTGGGGACCGAGCGCACATCTATGCAAACCTGCTCGAGGACAGAAGGGATCAGACACTTGGACATATCATCCTTGCTTGAGGCAGCCCTACTGAGGGAGGGCTTATCTGGGGAGTGGGCTTTTTTCAGCACTGGGCATCCCACATTGTGCTGGGATGAGGTGTGGGGGGCATCGGAGCAGCAGCCAGGGATGAGGGCTCTCTCTGGGGAGAAATCATGCATGACCATGGCTCTGCAAGAGGGTGGACCGAGTGGAGAAATGATGATGAAAGAAGCAGCAGCACCATCCTCGTGGCTGCTGGAGCTGTTGGCCATGCCTTGGTATGAGCAGGGTGACCAGCAAGCACAGCCCTCAGCTGCTACACTGGGCTCCCAGGTGTATTGCTCGTGTCCCTGTATCACACAGGGGTGGTGGCAGGGGTATGGCTGGAGGAGGAGCCTTCATCCCTTCAGTCCTTTTTGGGATACCATTCATTGAAACAGCATATAGAGTGAAAAATCACAGAATGGTTTGGGTTGGAAGGGACCTTAAACATCATCTAGTTCCAACCCCCTCACCAGGGACAACTCCCACTAGACCAGGTTGCTCAAAGCCCCATTGGCTTGCAACAAAAGATCTAAAAGGCATCTAGGGAATGATGACTAGGGAAAAAAAATATGAATCTGCTGGCTCAATGTGTTTTACTTAGCAAAGTTTTATGGCTAAATGCAAGGTGAAATGTCCAACGACATGGCAGGCATTTTTTATAAGTTGCATGTTTGTTGGTGTTTCTAGATTCTGCTCCTGACATCTTGTAATTGAAGGAGAAAAACAGTTTCCATGAAAATATAAAATAATGCCTAATCTATTGGTTAAAAAAAAAAAAAAAAGAGGTCCTAAAAATTGCAAAAATAAAGAGAAATAGCAAATAGCATACCTCAAAGGTGCCCTTGATCTTGCCCTCCTTTAAGCTCATGGATTTGGAGAAGGCTTTGTGATTCTTGAAGATCCCAGCTCTTGAAGATCTTTTTCAAACTTGTGCTGGAAGAAGCATCACAGCAATGGAAAAATGTTCTGAATGATGGTCACGTACCCACCTCAGAGCAACTGAAAAGCGCAGAGAGAAGAACAGACCATCCTGCAGTGTTCCCACCCATGGAGGACACTGTAGATCTATTGCCTTAGGGGATTTATTATTTTCTGGTTAAACAAGTCTATCTATTGTTTTAACCAGCTTAGCTTTTTTTAACCCAGCCCCTCACAAATTCGGTCTGAGCTCACCTAAACAGTCCTGGTTTTTAACTTCTTTTATGGAGAACGTGACTTATGATTTACTTGATAACTACAGTGAGCCTAATGAAATAAAAGTCTGACCCATGTGATGTGTATAGGCTACTGTATTATAAATATTTAATAAGTTATATGGAAAAAAAGAAAATATAGGGGTTACAGAAATCATATTAAAGCAACTAAGTAAATACAAAGAAGGTTAAAGTGTCTAAGTCTATATGGTATAAAGGCTAAAGCAAACCAGATCTCTCTTGTAGATACTTTTCCATGTACAGCAGTAACTGGGCTGCATAAAAATAAGGCAAGTATTTAAAGACAGGAAGAAAAAAAAAAAGAAAAAGAAAAAAAAAGAAAGATCTGAAGCATTTGGTTGGCATTGATAGCAATCATTTCAAAAAGCCCTGGAACATTTAAAGAGAATTAGAAAGGATTTTGCTGGAATCAAAGGGAGAGCACTTTCCACGGCTGGACATGTATTTGGGTATCTGCAAACTGATTACATCAGAGTGAGCAGAACAGCCTTGATCATCCAGGACTTTTAAAATCAGAAGAAAGGGGTTTTCCTGTTTGGGCTCTTTTTTTCTCACTCACACATCTTACAGCTTTCATTCTCCTGCCTCCTTGATGGTAAAGTAACATTTGTTTTGGCACGGAGCTGGCGGAGCCCTTTGAAAGGCCCTGGGGGTCGAGCAGCTACAGCATTCGCTGAACCCGGGGCTGAGCAAACCTGGAAATATTTAGGTTTAGGGGTTGTCTCTGTGTTGTTTTTTTAAAGAAGTGGACACTTTCACACTTCACCCCAATATCCGCTGGGATGCAGATGGGGCTCCTGCCTCACCGGCCCTCCGTGCCGTGCCAATGCCATAACCAGCTCTCCAGCCAAAAAATAAGGTTTTTTGTGAGGATCTTGCCATCACAGGCTGGTCTCAGCCAGAGGAGAGAAGGCGATTGAGCCCCCCTACACCCTGCCTTGCCCTCACCTCCTTCACCCTGCTGGTGGTCTTGGCTCTTTGCTCCTCTCCCCCCCGCCCCCGGCTGGCTGGGAGGGAGGGCGGGAGCTGGGATGGTGCCTTGCTCAGTCATCCTGTGCCAAAAGGGTGAATTCCTATTTGTGAGAAAAAACAAAACTAGGGAGGGGAGCAAAACCTTGGAGCCAACCTTAAGCCTCAGCGATGCCAAGAGGGGCATCTCTTCCCCATGGGAGAGCGCTCCCCAGCCCACCCCTCCCCAGGGGGAGCTGGCTTGGCTCCTGAAACCTGCTGAAAACGGCTCCCATTTGGGGCTTTTTTAAAGTTTTATTTGTTAAGCTTTCCCCTGGCCTAGGCAAGGGGTTTGGCCGGCGGGAGGTGTGGGAGCAGGGGAGAGGGGACTGTGGCAGAGGGGAGCGGGAGGGAGAGCCTCCCCTCGCACAAGGGCTCGCATTGGTGGGGTTCTCCCCACCTCCTCGAAGAGAGGAGGTTGGGATGAGATCAACCGAAGGGGGGTTGGAGAGAGTTGGGGGGGGTTTGGGGTGGGTTTTGGTTTTTTTTTTTTTTGGTTTCTTTTGGGTTTTTTTCCCCCCTTAAGTCCCAACATTCTCAAAATTTTAAAGGTGGAAATCTGAGCGCGGGCTGATGTCCAGCAAATCTAGCGCAAGCAGGCACAAATGAAAATGAAATTTTCATTCATTCAAAATGCTCATTCTATCCCTTTCCGCTGCCTCTACGTTGTCAAGTGGGATGAACGAGTGTACCAGGTAACCCAGCTTCCAGCAGAGCTGGCAGGAGCTTTTCCTTTCCATCTGATGGAGTAGCCTAAGCTGGTTTGAGCTCGGGGAATGCATTTTCTTGCCATTTCCCCCAGTGATGTATATAAGTCAGGCACGGAATCTCCAACACCCAGGAAAACTCTTGTATTTTTAAACCCTCACGTGGATTCCTGCTGTGGCCCGTGGAAGAGAAGAGACCCCCGAGTGGGCTCCAGCAGGATGCTGTGTTGCCCGTTTCCCTGCCTGTGCCCAGGGTACCGAGGGCACCTGGGCCACCCCCCTTCTCACACGACCCCATCTCAGCTTCAGAAGCCTGTTTTTACAGAGAAAGAGGGGTAGAAAAACTCGCTTCCCGCTGCAAATAACAGCGTGAATTCACCTATTAAAAGACTCACATTTAAAATTTTTTTTGCAGATGACCTTTTTTTTTTTTTTTTTTCCCGTTTTTGCAGATTTTCTGCTACTGTTATCATCCTAAATAACACTTACCCATCTCGCTGCTGCCGATGGAGAGGCTTTACAGTGCTTCGGAGAACTATTTTGAAGGTACAAATCACTTGACCTAAAGACTCTCCCTGGAGTGTCAGTGCCATGCACTACATTTTCACTCTGCCAAACCCTTTATTTAGCACATGCTAAAGAACATTTAACATTTAAAGATCCCCTCTGTACATCCTCTAAATGTCTCTATCCTTTGCTTTCAGATTAATATGTCTTCTGTGAAAATGAGATAATTGATTACAGAGCCGTATTATTTACAAATGAAGTGTTGTTCATGTATTGACCTTTCATTTCTAGAGCTCGATACTAGTCCTCGTACAGCATTTTTAATTAGCGAATTGGTAACAGAATTAGAAAAAAAAAAAGGGTGAGAGAAAGAGCTTATGTGGTTGCTTTTAGTAAATCGAAACCTTGAGGTGACTTGCACATTTAAAAATGTAAAAAAATAACGTTAGGTCAGATTCTATGTCCCAAAGCTTGGTTTGCAAAGAGAAAGAAACCTTCTGCTTCCAAAGACACTGCGAGCAGAAACGCAGGAGGAAAGGGCTGATCAATAGACAGGAGGGAGCGTTTGCCCTTCACCCTGGTCCGGTAGCTCTTCTTCACCAAGGGATTAATTTCAGCCCCATCTCCTTGATGACCAACCAGCAAAGCCCACTTTAGCATTTCAAGATGAACAGCACTAGTAAAGTCGGGGGGCTTTGGTGTGTACAGACCAGCAAAGCTCCCGAAACTCAAGTGCCAGAAATGCCAAAGAGGGGAAACATAGCAAATTCACCCCTCCTGCAGCAGCTTGTCCAAACCCACCTGGTATAAATCTGGATTAAATAACGGTGCAGATCAGATCCTGGGTTGGTTGGTTTGGTCCGGGCAGCCCTTCGGAACCCCATCCCCAGTCCTGCTCCTGGCACTCAACAGCCCTGAGCTGAGGGTGACTCAAACCTGGCTGGAAGAGAAAGAAAGAGTAAGGAAGCAAGAAGAAAAGATGAAATATGGCATAAATGTGGTCCGCGGGAGTTTGAGGTTTAAAAAGAAATACTTTCTGCTTGGGAAGGGGAGGGGTATTTCGTGGGAGCCACGAACAGGCTTGGGAAAGCTTTGGGTTTCAAGAAGAGTTGAAAAAAAACCAACCCTCTCCTGCCGTGTCGTAGTCCTCGTGTAAATGCTTCGGTCTCTGTGTGTCTGGTTTAGTTTGACCTCTTGAATGAGTAGCTGCTTCTAAGGAACAGGGGGATTTTGATGGGGAGAAGGCAGGCAGGTATCTGTGGTGTGCAAGCCACACCACTCCTGATGCTTCCTTAAGGTGGCTGGTCAAAGGTGGAGATGCTCACAACACGGAGGAAGGACAAACCCTTGCAATGCTTTGATTTCCACTAATACAAGCAGACAAACAACAAACCCCCCCCCCCCCCCCAAAAAAAAATCGTAAAAATAATCTATATTTAGCTGGACCATGTGCTTCTAATAAAAAGCCAAAGAGGCAGAGCTGACTGTCCTTCCCCGGGTGGGTGAAGGAGGATTTTCCACATGGACTTCCAATGGATTCAGATCCACAAATATAAATATCTGAAATATAAAGCAAATAATTTCTTTTCCCAGTAAGAAAGACATTAGTTAATGTCCTTACAGCTATAAAAGAACTCCTGTAACTGCAGAAGAGGGGGGTTTATTTATATATATATATAAAAATATATATATAGTTATTAAGGCAAGAATAAAAGTGTCTGTGATTACAAGGCTGGAGAAAAGTATGAGGCTCAAATAAGTTCATGGAGGAAGGACAGAGAAAAGTGATGGAGGGAAGGATTTAAGCACACGTTCAGCATCCTATGGGTGCAGACAAACAGTACACATTTCAGAGGGGCTGTTTTGGGGGGACTTTTGTCCCACTTCTCCTCGGCTCACACTTGACATCTGCTGAACCTAAAAAAAAAGAAGGAAGAAAAAAAAAAAATCACGTCAGCATCCTTCAGAGCTCTTTGGGGAATAGGAACGTGCTGCTTTGCAGGCTAAATTGTTCACAGCGTGTACCTTGTCCGAGGCATCTCAGCTACCCTTTTTCTTCCTGGGGGCCTGGTCCCCTTCCCCTCTAAGCATCATCATCATCATCATCATCATCTGGCCGTGGCAGCGATCCCCCCTTCTTACTGAACAGCCACTCCCATTCAATGCCGTTGCAAGGGACAAAATTAAATGTATATTTGGTACATCTGAAAAAAATTCTGCTTTTTGTGGTTGTGTCTCCCACACAAGCTAAATCCTTCACCGAGGACACAACCCATGGTATAATTTTGCAGGAGGTGGCAGCAGCCCTCCTGGCATCCCCAACATGTGGCTGTCCCCATGTAGGCACAGAGAAGTCCCTAAATGGGACCTGCCCCCTCCCAAATAACCAAATTTTAGCCATCACCACGGCTGAAAATAGGAGATGGGGGCGGGGGGGAGCAGGGGGTGCTGCTGCTTGAGCACAATATATCCCATACATCCAGCTTGCTGGGCTAAGCTGGGGACCCCTCAGATGTGGAGCCAATAGGGAGCACTCTGGCTACCTGGGATTTTATAAATCTTTCAGCTATCAGTCTTTCAGAGCTCCAAATGCAAAATCCAGCAGCCCGGGATATCATATGGATTTATGACTTGGGATTTATGAACCGGTCTGGATAAAATAAGAACTGCCTTGACATTATTTTTTTTTGTTTTGTTTTGTTTGAGGTTTGAGGAAAAGAAATAATAAAAAATGAAGACCTGGGGCTTTTTACCCACCCCCCCCCCTTTCAAAGCTTGCTGTTTATACACATTTAGATGTTTTGTATATATTCAATAATTTTCATTATTTTTTTTTTCTTCCTACCTGTGTGCTGGAAGTGGAGGAAGGGTTTCCTGCCTGTCAGGAATCACTCAAGAAAAACGTGGTCTCAAGACATCATTGGCCCCACTCCTGGAGTCAGGAAATATTTAGGGAGAGTTCTAGATGTTTCCAACCAGTAGGTAGCTCCCCACAGTGCAACTGCCCCAGCTCTCACCTGATTTCATCAGTTTTTTCCTTAAAAAATTTTGCAGCCCTTGTTATTTTTCATTTGTGGCATGCATGTGTGCATGCGTGTGTAACATGTACATATGTGTATGTGTGTGTACATTTACGTGTGTACATGTGTGCATATTACTATGTGTACATTTATACAGCTCTAAATAGGCATCAACTAGATAGACATATGTAGACATGTAGAGATACACATGTACACGGGTACACATGTCTATGTATGTATACACCTATATATATATTTTTAATTAGATGCCTATTTCCAGCTGTGTAAACATGTACACACATTTATGAGGGAGCATTATGGATCATTTTTATATTAAGTCCTTTATTAGAAACCATACAATTTTTATGAATACTGTTGAACTGAACACATTTTGCCTGAGAACTCACCCCAAAGAACTTTCTTTCTTAACTTAAACCTTCCTTTGAATTTTTTTTATCTTATAAAAATACGATATTTACCTTGACTGGGAGGAAAAGCTGTCAGATACATTTTTTGCCATTTTTTCTGACTGACTCTTTCATACCTCCGCCCACAGTTTCTGGGTGACTTTTTTCCTGCAATCCTTGAATCCTGTTCTTTCTTTCATGGGTGAAGGCACCCCTTAGGAAAGACACCAACCCAATCTATAGCCCCAGCCCTTCAGCCCTGTCCCATCCCCTTGGGCACAGACTTATCCATGTGCCAGACTTCATCCCAGGATGCTGAAAGCTTTGTGGGCATCCATCACCTCCTCCCACCTCAGGACCTGCTCATGGGTATCTCTGAGGGCTTCTTCACCAGGGCAAGAGTCCAGGGAGGTGGCGTGATGAAGGATGCTTTAGCCCCTTTTCTTGGTGGTACCCCAGCTGCATAGAGCAGGGGGCATGATGCTCCTGGAGCAGCTCAGCACAGGAAGACCGAGCTTTTACATCACCTCCAGTACCAGGACAACCAAAGGTGGAGGTGCTTATCCCAGCCAAGGAATTCAAACCAACAAACACAACCCTTCCAGCCCCTGACCTAAACCTGGAAACACAACAGCTTTGGTCTAAGAAATGTCAGCAGGTTACTCTTTCTGGGTCTTGAAGCGAAAATGTTTCACTTTGGTTTTAACTCCTACAGAGTGATTTTCAGCCTGACCTGCATCCCAGGAACAATTTGATTTGGAGATCTTGTTTTAAATAAAATGAAGGAGCCCAAACCACGTCTTGAAGCTCGGAAAAATTTCTGCTTTAAAAAAAAGAAAAAAAAAAAAAAAAGAAATCCACAATTTAACTGGGTTTTTAATTGTTCAGTTTGGATTTTCCAATTGCCACCTGATTTCTGTTTTTTTTTTTTTTAAGCTCAGAAATGATGTGGTGAGCCACCACCTTTGGGGTGAGGAGGCCAGCAGGCTGCTCCCACCTCAGCACCTCCCCAACCTCAGCTTCGGGTACGAAAGTTTCCCTGAGAAATCCCTGCGAATTCATGAGATTTAGTGAAAAACAGGGGAGGGAGCAGCAGTCGGGAATCCTCCTTGCCCAGTTTTCACCCCCGTCGAGCATCCGTACCAGGGGTACCACAGGGATTCCCTGCAGTTCCCGTTGAGGTATGTTGGGGGTGGGGTGTGGGGGGGAGAAAAGCCACCAAATTATTGTGCCCACTGGGGCAGGACAGTCTAACTGGTGGCTGGTACATGGTCCCTGCTCTCCCCGGTCCCATCTCCAGCAGGGTCTTGCCATTAAAAATGATGTCTCCATCCCAGGGTGAGGTGTGTGTGTGTGTTGGGGGGGGAGGCTTTTGTGCAAAGCACGAAGTGCCTGGACCCTGCTAAGTTCAAAGGCACCCTCCTTGCCACCCTGAGGAGGGATGTAGCCGGCCGGAGGATGGCTGGAGGCCACACAGACGGGAAGGTATGTAACAATCCATTTATCACTTTGCAAATATTAGTGCTGCTCGCATTTGCTGCGGCAATATTTCTTCTTGGAAATTGGTGAAGTGAGTAATAACAATGTTATTTATTCTAAGACCTTGGGAGTGAGAAGCAATAACGGGGGGGGGGGGGGGGGGGAACA
>BJBW01012389.1:0-38386 GCA_004320125.1 Scolopax mira | reverse complement strand
CCCCTCCCTTCTCTTTTCTTCCCTCCCCCCCTTTCCCCCTCCCTCCCGCCCCCAGCTCCTTTCCATCCCTTATCTGAATATATAAGGCTGCCCTTTGCTCAGATTTATGGGTTGGGGCAGCGCTGTGTGTATTTACAGTCTCCTGACCTGCAGACCTACAGCTGAACAAGAGCAGGAGGAAACCAGGGCCCGTTCCATAAACAGAGACAGATACGAGGGGGAGGCAGCAGGAATTGCGAGCAGCACTTAACATTTTTAACTATTTGGCCCAGCCAAGGAATTAGCGATTAGATTAGAGGCAAAGAAAAATGAGAAGCGGGGTTAAAGATTTTGGGGTGGGGGGGGAAGGGGGGAAAAAAGAGAGCAGCAATGGCAGAGAGCAACCTGCCCCCCGGTTTGGCATGGGGAGAAATTAAAAGTTATAGGGATTTTATAAAAGGTTTTCTGGGAGCAAAAGGGAATAGGGATGAAAGCGAATCTCCAAATCAGAGCTGTGCTTTCTTTCGGTTAGAGCCAAAGAGTGCTTTTCAAGTCTAATTACCTTTTGAGGAGGTAGATTACTTAGTCTGTGTTTATTCAGGTACTAATTGCCTCAGATTAAGTCAAAAGGAAACCTCACTCGGCCATAATAAATATTTCTTACGTCCGTACCTATCGTTTTGTTTGTCGGCAGAAATTCAGCGCAGACGAGACGTATTTCAAAGGGGCCAGAGAATGACTCCACTTCTCCCAGGCGAAGGCAGCAAAAGTGGCAACAACCTGCAAAATAAATAAATGAAATGCAACGTATGTAGGGGTCACGATATAGCATAAGTATATCAACATGATGAACAGCTTTGATGAAAATGGTAAACAAAACCACCCTCTCTTCCTGTGGCTTGTTTTACATTGCAATAAACCACTGACTCTATAACCTATCAGAACATGCTGAGATTTTATGCATCATTTCCAACTACTATTTGAACATTTGGTTTAGAGTAGTCATGAACTATAATTAATGGGATCTTTTTTTTTTTTTTTTTTGCTTTTTCTTTTTTTTTTTTCCCCTTGATAAAAAGCGGGCTTTATTGTATTTTATTACCTGTTGGGCCAAAGCTCCGTAGAGATGACGTAAATTCATTGTAGGCTTTAGGATGGGGATCAAGGAGGGGAGTGTGTGCTGTGTTTGCACGCGATGATGATGAATTAACGTCTCCCATCTGTAATCAAAGGCAGAAGTTTAGCTCGTGATGCCCTGTCCAAATTTTCTTTGCCCCTACGAGCGAGCTGGTAGCCCTGGGACGCCGAGATTTCGGCCCAGCTCAGCCTGCCGGGAGGAGAGGGGAGGGGAAGAAAACAAACCCAACCAACCCAACCCAGGCACCACAAAGACCATTGAGATGAATGGCTCTATTTTATGAGCCATAAAAGTTTTATTCATCTTGACACCGAAACAGGTTTAGGCAGCGAGTTGACACGCCTTAAATAAATAAGTGGAATTAATTCCCCGGCTCTTGAAACAATAGCAACGCGCCCGTAACGCCGAGAGCTGCCCCGTTCTTGCTCGATATTGATATTATTTGTTGAGGTTTTTGTCTTTTTTTTTTTTTTTTTTTCTGGGGGGGTTGTGTTGGTGGTTTTGTTTTTTGGTGGTGGGGTTTCTTTGGTTTTTTTTTTTTCCTCCGGGGGCCTGGTTGCTCCACTTCAGATTCTTCCCCTGTTTTATTAGAGGTTGAAAAAGGTTCAAGACCTGGTTGTACCGCTGCTCCCACCGACAGCTAAGGAACCAGTTTGGCGTCTGGTTTGTCTGTTGTTTTACTGCTGACCTTCAAATCAACTTTCCCCCCTGACCCCAGGAGGCATCTATCATGACAAGAGGCTGTTTAACACAAATGGTGCCCATTTATAGGGGAAGAGAGTCAGAAGATTTCCTTGGTTGTTGGTTTTTTTGGGGTTTTTTTTTTTGTTTTTTTAGGGGGGGGAGCTGTGGGTTTGTTTTTTTTTAAATGAAGAATTTGGTTTTTCACCCTTCTTTTCTCACTCACCACAGGTGAAATCCCTCCTAGCAGCTGGCTTATGAAATAATGCGAGGGGAGGCCTTAATGAGCTGAAAGCACCCTCAGCTGGAGATAAATATATGCAAATGAGATGCACAAACAAAGGAGCCCGGACAGAGAAATATCTGCAATTCCAGCAAAATGCTGCCTGCAGCTAGAAGATGAACAGCTTTGATAAAATGGTAACAAAAAGCACCTTTTTCTCCTCCAGCTTGTTTTACATTGCAATAGAGCATTGTTATTGTAACCCATCGGAGCATGCAGAGGTTTTTCTGCCGCGCTTCAAAAAAAAGAAAAAAAGGCCAAAAAAAAAGCCAAACCTGTTTAAACATTTGTTTTTTAAGGCATTCATGGGTTAGGAGCACTGTGATGGCTCGGGGGGTTTTATGGGGGGTTGGGGTGGGGTTTTTTGGGGTGGTCGGTTTGGTCAGGGTGGCTTTTTGGGGTTGTCTTTTATTTTTTAAATTTTTTAAAGCTATTTATTTATCTTTTTTTTTACCTTTTTCTTTAACCTGTTGGTCTCTCTCCGGCTCGGTGATTTTTGTCACGGTGGTTTGCAAGGGGGGTGGTGGCTGTTGCTTTGCTGAAAAAAAAATATTAAAAAAAAAAAAATACTGAAAAAAATCGGAGTTTTGCTTTCAAAATTTGGAGGGAAAATCCAAGTTGACAAGTAGCGAGAAGCAGCTTGGGGTTGGGGGAGGGAAAAAAAAAAGCGGGGGGGGGCAAAACTAGACTTGAATATCCACCGAGCAGCCCCCGAAACAGGCAGCTTTAATGAAAGCAATCAAGCCTCTGAGCTAATTCAAAGCCAGACATCTAACACGCTGATTTTAATAAGCTTTTAAAAGGCAATCTCTTAACTTTTAAAACTCGCTCTTTTTAATTCAATTGGGGTGGGTTGTTGTTGGTTCTTTTTTTTTTTTTTTTTTTGGTTCATATATTGCCAAAACAAACACGGCCACTAAAATATGTTTTCAATATGTATAAGTAGCATATCTAGATAATGTTTTAAATTAGCCACGTTTTGGGGTTTTTTCTGGGGGGGGTGAGGGGGGAAGAGGAGGAGCGGGGGGGGGGGAGAAAAAAAAGAGGCTTACTTTGGATGAGTTGAAGACATTTTCCAGGCAAGGCTCGTCACGTCAAAATAATACCTTTATATTCTCATCCCTGCCTTTGTGAATCCTCTCGTGTGAACGTATGGATGTGTCTTTTTACCTCTAGGCTTCTTCAGAAAACAGCCCCGATCCTCTCAGAGACGCCCAGGTTACTTTCTAAGGAGGGAAAGGCAGAGAAAATACAGAGCTGTTTAACTTTTAACCTTATGATATCATTAAATAGATCATTACGGATTTATAAACGGAGGATAAACACCATAAAGTTTAGAGGGCCCTTTACTCAAGGCACTAACTGCAATTTTTATATCTGGCAAGAAGAAGAAAAATAGACTTACCTTTTAAAAAAAAAAAAAAAGAAAAATCCCCCTCTTAGTGGGTTATTCGGCTTTGGCACTTACAGATGTCAGAGCAGACAAGTGTTGGATTTCCCGATGTCAAGCAGATTTCCTAATTTTTCATAGACTTCTCCTGTTGCCTTTTTTTGGCCCGGTGTGAGCGCCATCAATGTAATTTGTGGGGCTACGTGCTGGAAATCAGGATACACACCTAGGTGGGTTTCAATGCGCCCTAAAAGCTGACAGGCAGCTCTCTGGCAGCCCGCAGTTGCCCCAAGCTCAGGATTTCAAGAGTTAATAAAAAATTGGTTATATTGGGAAGGCTTTCTTTTTGCAGCCCAGGTTTGTGGCGGCATAATTATGTTCAACTGCTGTTGTTTGAAAAGGGCAAACAGCATCTTAGGCACAGAACAATGAAATTACAGCTGAGATTTAGGTTAGCAAAAGCCGTCTTCTGCAGGCTTTTATGATTCATTATTTCCCATTAAATACAGTATTAGAAGTGTACACCAGATAGCTCATGGTTGCTGCGCTCAGAGCACATTATCTATATTACACAGGTCTGGGGAGCAGAATTAGAAAACTTTGGGGGAATGAGCAATATGTGTTTGCTGATAGAAGTACCATATGGCTCATCTTCCTCAATTGCTTTCATTGCGACTCTGATGCTGGAGAAATTAAAGTTTTATTTGATGTGGCACAGCTTAATGAACTGTCTTCTGTTAGGAAAATTGAATATGTTTCCTGTTATTTGAGCACAGAGCCCTCATGGTTTTGGCTGATGAGGGATGCATTATGTATTGTTTATTTAGCATTTTGAAAACAAAAGCAGATATTGGAGGTAAAATTGATTACTGCAGGATGCGTTATATAATCACATTTTTCTTTCTTGCTTTCCGTAATTTACGGCCCTGCCGATATTTTGATGACGGCATTTTTTCGTGCCCCCATCCCCTCCCCCCCCCCCAAAAAAAGAAAAAAAAGGAAAAAAAAAAAAAAGAAGGGGGTGTTGAGGCAAAGGATATAACTTCTGCTTTGTTTATAAGCAGCGTTATAATTTTTAAAGCTTAGGGAAGGACACGAAAGAGGGGAGGAGGGGGGTGGAAAGGTGCACTTACATGTGTATTGAGCTGCAGACCTGCTGTCAGCCTGGGGATGCTGGGGGGCTGCTGTGTCACTGGGGGAGCCACCCACCCCCCCTCCCAGCTGGGGGAGCACCAAAGACCCCAAATCTCCCATTTCTAAATGCTCCGGAGAGAGTTTGTGGCCAAAGGTTGGTGCCCGGCGGGGAGGGGGGGGTGGGAAAAGTCCCAGGTGGAGAAGGGGCCGGCATGTTACCTGTGGCAAGAAAGAAGTTATTGATGGAAAGGTGGCTCAGAAAAAAGGCAGCACGTGGCTTTTGCTTTGTGTTAGAGCGTGCCCGAAGGCATGTGTGCCCTGCCTGTACCAGGGGTGGGCTTTCTCTGGTAGCAGCCCCTCAACTCCCATCGCAAGGGCTGGGTCTGCTGACCCCAGTTCTCCCCAACTTTCTTTAAACTCTGAAACTCCAAGGCAAAGACTATCTTTGGAGCATCTACTGGTCGGGAATCCTGTCCTCAGGCTTTTCCAGAGAAAGGGGGCTGGGGGAAGGGGTGGGGGGGGTGGGGGGATGAAGGATAAAACTCGCTGCCTGCTTTGGGGTTGGTTTTTGGTTTGCCTTTTTTTTTTTTTTCTCCTTTTCCCCTGCCCCTCCGCGCTGACTCCGCCAAAAAGGTGATTTGTCTTGTGTGCCCCATGATGCTTGAGGACTCTGGTGCGTTAAACAAGAGCCTGCACAGAATCCAAACACCATCCATTAAAAAAGAGAAAGTCCCAACGTGTTTATAGGAGCGGGCCGAGGCTGGCAAAACTCCCCTTGACGTCAGCCCGGGCTGGGGCTGATGCAAAGATGCTGCCCTGCACCTTCTTAAAAGACACAAAAAGAAAAAAATAAGAAAAGAAAAAAAATAAAAGGAAAAAAAAAAGAAAAGAAGAAAAGAAAAAAAAAAGAAAAAAAAAGAAAAGGAAAAAAGGGAAAAAAAGAAAAGAAAAAAGAAAAGGGAAAAAAGAAAGTAAAAATAAAAAATATAAGAAAAAAGGAAAAAGATGAAAAAAGAAAAGGAGAAAAAAGAAAAGAGAAAAGAAAAAAAGAAAAAAGGAAAAAAGAAAAGAAAAAAGGAAAAAAGAAAAAAGGAATAAAAAGAAAAGAAAAAAGAAAAGAACAAAAAAGGAGAGAGAGAAAGGAAAAGAAAAAAGAAAGGAGCAGTATTGAAAGGAGGATGTTGCTCTTGAAAATGTCGTGGAGCAAAGCAGTTGAGCAAAGCCTGTGCAAACAGTGACTATAAGTATTTTCCATTCTCTGCAGCTCTTCAAACAGTTCCCTGCCGTAATTTCAGATGGGCTCAAAAAATAAATAACTTACAGTGTGAGGGGAAGAGGGATGGGGGGGGGGAAGAAGAAAAAAAAAATTTAACAACCAGCAAAAAAAAAAAAAATTACATTGCCACCAATGCTGAGACCACAAAAAACTTCATTTGTGTTTTGTTTTTTTTTTTTTTCTTTTCAGCCAGATCTATTTCCTGGAGAAGAAAACCGGTGGGTTTTTTTTTATGAAAGGCTGCTCCATGACAGGAGCCTCCTTTGAGGAAGACCATTATGCATTGTTATCAGCATGGCGTAATTTGACTGTTGACAAAGTATCTGTGGCAGTGAGAATGAAAGCAGTTAGAAGTGTGGCGGGTTGTAATCAAGAAGATGCTTAGCTGTGCAACGCTGCATCTTGAGCAGATTTGAATCAACATTGCCTTGAGGGGACACACACACACACACACACACATACATACACACCAAACCAAACCACCCCCCCCCCCCCCCCCAAAAAAAAAAAAATCAAAAAAAAGTCCATTAATTTTTCATGGGAAAATTAGAGTGGCACTTGATGAAGTGAAATTTGACACGCGTTAATTGCTCCGCAGCTCTCCTAATTAGAGATTTTCAAATTCTTTTACTGCCCTCAGCCTGATGCCACATTGTCTTGTTGGACAAATAGTCAAATTGCAAATCGGGTTGATCAAGAAGTTGGACTTGGAGATACTGGACTCCAGCTCGTTTGGTGCTGATCGTCATTTTTGTAGGAGAGTTGGGGCTGTTGGGGCTGATGAAGGGCATTTGGGGAGAGAACAAGTATGAGAAAATCCTTCTTCTTGCTAAATAAGAATCAGTGGTTTAAGAGAGATGGTTTTAAAAAAAAAGAAGTGGACAGTAAAGCAATGGAGTTGCAAATAAACTTTTGACCTTTGTTAAATCTATGTCTCGCGTAACATTTCAAATACCATTCTGTTTATAACAAAGCCATTAAATTCAGGTGTTGTTGGTTTGGGGTTTTTTTTCACGCAGCGTGGCGTGGGGAGGGAGGGGGAGGGATTTGGGATCCTGCCTGTGTTTTGCCCTGCCCCGACCACGTTTTATATCAAAAAACGAGTTATAAGGTGGTACCAACACTAGTGTTGTGCCGGTTAGGAAAGCATAATTTTTATCTCTTTTCCTTTTGTTTTTTCCTCCCCCCCCCCGGGGCTGAGGTCACGCCTCCCCTCCCTTAGCCTTTGAACCCCTCTTAATTCATTAACATATTGAATTTTTTCAATTTTCCATTTTCTTGCAATAACAATATTAATGCCGGGGCCAAGGCCTGATTGGAGCTAAATTACTTGTTACCTGCTGGCATTTATTTATATGGCATTGAATTATAAAGCTTTGCTATTGTCATGCCTTGGGCGAATTGTTTATGACACCAGTAATAGGAGTAATTGTTATTGTTGAAATTACCTGTCAGCTACCCATAGCAGTGGCCCTTGTCCCACTGACAAATAGTGACAGGGGAGAGGGATCCTCCGCACGTCCTCCTGATGACTTCTCCTCTGATAATAAGGAGTGCAGGGCCTCTGATAATTTGCCTGTCACTGTTGAGTGCAGCTCAGAGAGAGTTGGCCAAATTGTTGTCATTCACTTTGACAAAGACAGCAAAACGCTCTGGAGCAGGAGGGAGGATTATCAAAATAAATGAAAGCGGTCGCCCGTCCTTTGTTTGTGGGGTTGGGTTTTTTTTTTGGGGGGGGGGGGGGGGGTGTGTGGATGTATGTGTGTGTTATTATTTATTTATTTATCTATCTATCTATTTATTTTTCCCCCTTTCCCAGCCTTTATGCCAGGAGTTGTAAAAACAGGAGTGCGTTTCTGAGCGCTGCGACTTCGGAGGCACCGGGGGGGAAGGAGGAGGGGGGAAGATGACGAGGATGACACAAGGGCTTATGCAATTTTTTTGCTGGAAATGTTTGGGGTTCTAAATATTTTCAATTTTTTTTTTCATTTCCCCCCTCCACAGTCCCCAACCCCCTAAAGAAAAGGCTGTGTGTCTTTCAGCAACGACCAACTGTCAGTGCTAGAGAAAGGGCGGTGTTGCTGTTGGGTGGGTTTTTATCTTACTTTATTACTTCATTTTTTAGTCGTTTTCTTCCCACTTTTCTGGTGCTCAGCCCTGTGAGACCCCCTCAGTGTGATAACCCACGCTGCCCTCCGCCTGCTATGGGGTCTGCAGCTTTTTGGGCCCTTCATCCCCCCCCCCCATTGCGCTATCAGCCAAATTATCTGCACCCAAAAATACTATTTCCTCTAGGAAAGGAGGTTCTGCTGCTGATAAAACCAAGCGGAGGTTGGTTTGCTGCTGCCAAGGACCGCTGCTGACGAGGTCTTGCGAAGGGGCGGCGTTATTTGTCAGAGCCTATCTCTTTAAAAACTGTTACCCCCCCCAAAAAAAAAAAAAAAAAATCACTGGGAAAGGGGGATGCTTTGCCCCGTCCCAGAGATGCTCGAAGTGCGTGGTGTGGGGCGAGAACACGATGATGCTCTGCCCTTTCTGACGTCATCAGCCCTGCATCCCTCACAGCTCAGCTTATAATAGCTATAATTTCCCTTTTATTGGTCTTTACACTCAGGTAATGACTACCCGGGGCCACGAAGAGCCTCGGGGGGTTGGCTTTAGGCCCCTCGTAGCCGGTCCCTGTCCTGCCGTGTCACCAAGGCATCATTTTATTAAGGATGGGGTTTTCTCCACGTAAATACCTGTGGGCGCCACCTCGCCCCTTGATTTGCCCCCCCCTCCCCCAGGAGTGGGTCCAAAGTGTCACCCCTGAGAAATTTTCTTCATCGGCGGCGAATAAATCTGCCAAACCCGAGTCTTTCATTTGTAACCATCAGGCTCAAACGCATAATTTAGCCAAATTATCAGCTGCCTCCATCTTCCCGGGGAACGAGTGCAAACAATGTTTTAGGAACAGACATCTAAATTTAGTAGGGTCTTGAATAATTGATAGGCTGGCGTGACAGAAGATAGAAACTTATGTTTCTAATCATTCCAAAGCTTTTCTCCTTTCCTCCCCCCCCCCCCCGCCCCGAAATGAAGTCACTTTGTTTGCAGTTAAATATACGGGAAGATGTCCACTTAACAAGTACAAAATTGTGCTAGCATTAAGAGGTTACCCGTGGTAATAAAAAGCAGGGGAACATGCCTGGGAATGTGATCTGTAAGGCAGATAATTTTTAAGGATGGGGCTTGTCATGGCTTTGTCTGGGGAGAGAGGCACGTTACCGATCCCGGGAGGAGGGGGGGGTTTGGGGGGGGGGGGGAAGGGAAATAACACCGGTTTCCAAATGAAGATATTTAAAAGGTGTAATGTATTTCGGCGTGTTACTGTAAGCTGCCACTTGATGTTTTTCCTATAAAGCCTAAATTAAGCCTCCTAGGGACGGCTGGGTGTCTCCTGCTCCTTGCTGCGTGCGAAAATAAAATACATTTTAAAACATTTGAAATGGCAATATTACCAAGGCTGCGGTAGGTTTTGAGGGGCGAGAGTAAAACACCTTCCTTCTATTTTTCTCCCTCCGTTCCTCAGCTCAGCCCCAGCCCCCAGCCAACCCACCTTTACATTTCGAGCTCATTTGAAACGTAAACTTTTAGCAAATAAGCGCTTTGGCTGGCGGAGCTGGATGGCTGCAGAGACTGGCAGCAAATTCCTTTCCCTCCCCTCGGCGTAAGGGGTTTGAAAAAACCCCTCAGTGTCAAAAGAAACCGCGCAGATCGCTGCTGCTCTAAATAAGGCAAGGAGGGGGGGGGGGGGGGGGGAAAAAACCCCAAAACTAAAAAAAAAAAAAAAGAAGAAAAAGAAATAAACCTCTCGACGGATTAAAATGACATTTCTGTACCGCGTCAGTAGGGATGAGGAAGCGTCGTGTTTTGCATCGTTTCAAAAAGAGATTCTTCAAACAAATTCGGTATATAAACAGGCAGAGGGCTTTTGTTTGAAACATTGGAGATCAAAAGTTAGGGGAAGACCAATTAATATTGCCTATCAAAATCCCCTGTTATTGTTAGAGATACATGTTGTGGTTACTGACTGTAAATAAAAGCAAAGGAACAGAGCCACGGGTTCTCACCACTGCGAATATAAAAAGGCAATTTCCAGCTTTTCCTTTTTTTTTTTTTTCCTTTTCCCCCTCCAAGTTACCCTTAGATGTGTTTGCTGAATAAACGGGATTAACTGTATTTAAAACAAGAGATAAAGAACAGCTTTTTATGACACTGAACAGTCTGCAGGGTATCCACGCTCCTCCGAACATACTTTGTGCCTGGAACAAAATACTCATATTTTTTACCTTTTTTTTTTTTTTTGTGACACCGTATATAGAACAAGCGAAACATCCCTTGCCATGATACAAATATGGAATCAATAGGGAATGGTAGAAAGGAAAAAAAGAGCATTTTTACCATTTCTCTTTCTGGCCAAATGCTGGAGGGATTTTTTTTTTGGTGGTGGTTGTTTGGGTGGTTGGTTGCAGTTTCTGCGACAGGGTGAGGAGCCGGGAAGGGAAGAAATCTTTGCGCCGAAGGAGCTTTCCCCTTTCCTTCGTCTGCAAAAAACTGTTAATACAAAACGCTGTTAATACAAAACTAATGGCCAAGAGTGTGATCTGAAGAGCCAGGCTGCTATCAGCTGAATTGCCATGGAAGCTTGCTCAAAAAAATAGGTACAAAGAAAAGAATTTAGACAAATTTGCCTCTTAACCTTTAAAGATTTCCTGCCTATTCCAGTATGTCCTTTATTACATTAATTTTTTATTTAAATTACACCATTAACTGGATATGAATTTATCAAGAATACATATATTGATTTATAAAACAGTATCATTAATTATTATAATAGCTAGATGTAGCTGATATTACAAAGCCATTTAAAGGTTTTTAATATAACTTGGACATACATAGATAGATAGACATTATGGACAAGACTACAATTTAAACTGGCTACCAGCAGTTAATGAAATCCTTGATTTATCTTCTCATTTAGAGATTGATTATATTGTTGCTTTGTAAAACTATTTATTTTATGCCATTTTTCAAAGGACGTCTCAATAAAAGAAAAAGATATAAATAAAATATCCAGTCAAGTCTCAAAGCATGTTTTGGTTTATACTTTTCTTTTTTAATGCTGCTGCTGATAATTTATTACAAGTTTGGAGTCTTGTCACCTTCACGAAGAATTGGCTTTCTTGATAGTAATTCTGTTTACAAATGCCCAATTGCATATATGTGGATTAAAAAATAAAAGAAGAAGAAGGCGGCCAAAAAAAAAGAAAAAGAGAGGCTGTCTCCCCAACAACATTGTGTTTATTTCCTAAAAGAAAACCCAACAAAATGCCTTTCTGGCATAGATTTCTTAGGCATATTTCTGTTTAAGCTGTGGAAAAATGTGACTTACCCTAGTGCTGCAAAGCAGTCAGTCATGGAGAACATTTTGATTTAAAATGCAATCTGAAGAGAAGAAAAGAAAAAAAAAAAAAAGAAGAAGGAATGATATAAACAAACAGTTCACCACTTTCAAGTTACTCCTAAAATGTTCCTGGCTTAACTAATACATTGAAAGTTTAAATCTTTACACATTGTTCTTGAGGGGCTATGTCTCTTGACTCTTTATTTATATCACTTATTCTTGTCTGGCAACATATGTTACCGATTTATTATAGTATTTTTTTACTGTTAGCCAGACAAATGTAAGGGCTAGCTGAGGAGGGGTAGTTGCATCTGATGAGTTTAACAATTGCAGGGCATCCTTTAGGGGTAGCCAATGGGCTCTTTTGAAGCTATAATACTCACCATTAACCATTTTCATGCTGACATATTTTTATTGTCGAAGTTGGGGCTTCCCCTGTCGTCAGCCTCTTTTGTTTCCCGTGGCTTCTTCGCAAGCAAATCGAAAGGGGTTGGGAGACCTTCCTCCAGCAAAGGTGTCTTAAGTCTGCATAGTGTGCCCCCCATAATAATAATAATAATAATAATAATAATAATAATAATAATAAAGTCATGCAGAAAATAATACTAAAAAAAATCTTATTTTATAATGCATGAAAATTGCAAACAAACACTCACCGTAGGCAGTCAGATTTCTCAGTGCCATTCCTGAGACCAAAAGCTCAGGTGAGGAAGACTTTTCCCATGAAAAAAACCACACACCCCACCACCACCAAATTTCTTGTTTTAACACACAGTGTTTTAACACAACAGTGGAGGGAGAAGTTGCCAAGACAGGTGGATGTCACATTTTACACGTGGCCCATTCTGGAGTTAGAACTTGAACTCTTCCCACCTTTTTCTTTCTGCTCATCTTCTCTCCTATCTCCTTGTTCAATGCCAACAAGGTCCTGCAACTCCACTGGAAACTGTACCCGTTTGCCTGTTTCACTGCTGGAGCCCCAGCTCCAGCTTCTGTGAGCCAACAGGTTCCTACAAGCCGTGGGGACGTAATTCCTATCATGATGCCACAATCACAATTTCCAGCCTTTCAGTGCAAGACCAGACCATTACATCTCCCAGCATGTCCTACCATATATGGGACACCCAATGTGAGATGCTCTAGAGCCTTGCTCACCAAGGATGGTCACCAAAGCAGCCTGTAGGGCACCCTCCAAATTTTCTGCTGCTGGTTAATTCCGTTGGACCTTTGGGATAGGAAACAACTCTGAAAAATCTGTTTTAATTTCCCCTGCATCTTCAAGAACCAGGGGAAGGAGACTGTGTAAGGCTAACACAAGACCATGAGTTCAGAGTGGTGAACAGCAAGCAGTGTTTTGGGTGAAATATGTGGTGTTTCAGGTAGAATAAAAACAGAAATTGCAATTAAACTCAATGGGCTCCCTTGAAAAGCCTGCCTGGGTTGGTGGATTGGGGCATGTCTCCTGATAGCACTGATGGGTCTGTGGCAAGTACCACACAATAGAGTTCTTACTGGGAGAAGAGGGAAAAAGAAGTGCTCCCATGGGGTGTGTTGTTTTGACCTAATAACCATTTGGTTGTCCTGTGAAAATTTGCTTGGATTTTAAATTTTTAAAATGGCCAAATGTTCCCTCTACTTATTACAGGGGGGGTTGAGAAGAAAGTGAACTTCCTAAAGTAGGTCTGGATTCAGCAGCATGCAAAAAACTTACCTGGAAATGAAGATTTTTCTTTTTTCTACCATTTTTCTATCACACGAAGCTAGCCTAACTTCTACCTTTTTTATTTTTAAATTATTTTTTTTTTCAAAGGACATTTTAATTGCGCTTTGCCTGACCTCCTGCATTGATTTGCCCAGAGGGAGCCTTTGGAAACAAACCTTGCCCTCCTAAAAGCCAAAGGAATGGGCACAACAGGTCTTCTGTAGCCGAGGGTTTAGAGTCTTGACTTTTCCCACTTGTGAAAAGTTTTCTTTAGGCAGGTGTCACAGGTATCCCGGGCAAAGATCAAATATTCTGCGGCGGATCCAAGTATGTGGATTATTACCTATTTAATTTTCTGTTGTAAGGACACCGCCGGCAACTTCGTAATTAAGCTGGGAAACAAATCTCCCTTCGATGTGTTTATTCCCCTCAAAGCTATTTGGTGGTGTCTGGGGAGGGAGGAATGGGGGGGCATGGCTCGGTCTTTCAATCACTCTCTGTTTTGTCCATCACCTTGGTTTCTTTCCCCTGGTTTTGACCTGCACTTTTTCTAGATCAGACACTGGCAGGTTGAGAGGTAATAAGAACCAGATGGACATAGTGCAGAAATTGCCCAAATGGGTACGAGAATGTGGGGAGCTGTCAGGCATGGAGAGAAGCTGGAATTTTTCAGCAATAAAATGGGATTTATCGCCACTCTACCACAGTCATTGCCGACAACCGTTTACCTTGACAGAAACCCCATTCCAATAGGCCACGCCGATGCAGATTTTATTTATTTATTTTTTTTTTTTTTTCCCAAAGAGTGATGATTGGTATTTGTTCTAAGGCTCAAATGGCCTGCACTAAAGGTGAAGCATTAGGCCAAAGTCCTGTATTCCCTACTGAGGCAAATGAACCTGCTAAAATAAGTTCCTTCCACAATAGCTGTGTAATTGAAACCAGAAAGTGAGAGAATTTGATAAATTGCTTGACCCTGAAGGAATGTTAAGGTCATAAATTTTCATTGCGTTTTTTTTTTTTTCTTCTTTTTTAGAAGAAAAAAAAATGCCCTTTTTTTTTCTTTATATATATATATATAAATATATATTGATTATGCTCAGCATTTGTCTCTGAATTCCAGCTAGCTTCCAGATCATTAGCCATTACTTTGCCAGCCTCTCCCCATAGACAACTATTACCAGGAGCAGAGCATTCCTACCTACACCTTCCTAGGAAGGCTGAAGGACACAAAATATTCATAAATGGCACCACTTACATACTGTTGCTAAGGAATCTGCCACCTAAAGCACCAACAACCTGAAAAGGAGAGTTTAGCAAGTGCAATCCCTTTAGAAAGATGATATAAATAAGAAAAAGCCCACACGAGTACTGTACTTGAGGAACGACAGAGTAAGAAAAAGGTCTGCAAATCATTTACAGGGAATCAAACATTTATTGATATTCTTACCTTTTTTTTTTTTTTTTTTTTTAAGTTTTCTGGCTTGCTCTCATTATTTAGAAGTGGTGTTGCCTTTTGTTGAAAAAAACAAGAAAAAAGGATGATCAGTATGTCATTGAATAATATGTACAGATGTCCCTTCAAGACACAAACAAATCCCAAGCCTCACAGTATCTTGTCGTGGAAATACACACCTCGAGATTAAATAAATATATAAATTTAAAAAAAAAATAAATGAAACAAGAAAAAGGGTGAGAGAAATTAGGAGAATAACCAGGAAAGGTAAAACATCCAGCCACGCTCCCCTCTCTGTACTTGCAACCACCGATAAATACAGCCGTGCTAAAATAACAGGCTAAGAAGGAATGGAGGGGAAATGTAGAAGTATGTTGGTTCTGTGTATGGTTGGTTTTTTTTTTCTTTCCTGCAGTAGCAAAATTTACTACTTTAACCGTAGCAGCTTCTGCTTCTCAACTGCTATGGTATAGTAACTGCTTTTTATAATCCCGATGCTTTGCCCCCCCCAAACCCCAGGCTTTGAATATAAGATTTCAGAGGCAAAAGTCTCATTGTCACACTTCAATAAGGTGTTACACTTTCCACAGCCATACATACTTAACCCAACATGAAGCGAGTTAAATAATCATTAGCACAGTAACCCATTGCTATCAAAAACTTATTGGTCCTCTAAATTTTAAATTAATGGCCTGTCTCCCTTGTTCTCTGTGTGTGTGTGTGTCTGTGTGTGTGTCTCTGGTTTTTAGCCCCTTCGGTGCAAAGTCATAGATGTTTTATCAGCACACACTAGACGATTTGCATTATTGAGGTTTTAATTTAAAAATTAAAAAAAGCTCAGGGAAAAATAGTTCCTGCTGAGTTGGTTCATCCCTACACCCCTCATTCTTAAATAACTCTTCTGCGTGTTAATTAGCAGCCTATATCTGACAAACCAACGAAGAAATACACTCTGCTCCTCTCTAGCCAGGTTGCTCTAGCCCAAATAAGTTTCCTTAAGAAAGCATGGAAAAGAAAAGCTAAAGAAAAAAAAAATAATCAAAACGAACGATGCCTCCATAAAATCCTAGCAAAAAGCTCAATAATTTATACTCTCTTTTTCTTTTTGGATAAGTTAAATGGGACTAAAGTGGGGTTTGGGTTTTTTTCTTTTTTCTTTTTGAGGCACTTTTTCTTTCCCCTATAAACTTTCTGGCCCAAATCCCCTCTTTCCTTTTTATTTCTTTGAGTTTCAAAGTAATTGCTGGTCGTTTTAAGACAGTTACTTATCCAGAGAATGAAGGAGTATGGGCTGCATTTCAATTAGAGGAGGGAAAAAAGATAAAGACTTGGAACGTAACTGAAAAATGCAAAGTGACATATTAGGATGAGAATTTTCATCTGTTGCTGTATAAATATTTTAATAAAAGTTCTAAAATAATGTGTCTGCCTCCTGCTCTGTAAAAGAGAGGAGATTATGAAGTGCAAATGATGCAGCTTAGATGTATAGAGCCGACCGGGATTTTTCACCATTAAAGAGTCTCATCGTGTCTCTCTTCCAGAAGTTGGTTTTTAGAGCTGTTCCAGACCCCCAAAAAGTATAAATCTCATAGGTATAAATAAAAGATGACCGGCAAGTGGCTTCAATCACTAATATTTTTTTGCAAACTAACGTTCAGCTGATGCAACTCGATTTTGGTTTGCATCGCATTAGTGTCACAGCGGCAATGACTGGCCTTTATTCCCCAACCCTTTTGAGTCAGCACTTTGAGACATCTTTCAGATTAGGTCATACTGCAAATTTGCCACTGATACAAAGGTTGATTAAGAGAGCTTCGCAATTTTTAAAGGGATGTCGTGTGTGTGAAGAGAATTAAGGTCTGGATGATAGTTCCCGGAAAACGCGGGGCCCTGTAACTCTGTGGAAATGATGTATGGGCTCTATGGGGAAAGAGCGTATTTCTCTTTATTTAACCAAGTCCTATTTAACCAAGTCCTCCCCCTCTCACCGTTATGGAAAAAAAAAAAATAATCATATGATTGAATCATTGATTGAAAACAAGCCATGAATTACAGCGCGGAGGCAGGGAGATGAGCCCTCTCCTCTTCCCGAAAGTCAATCCCCTCCTCTCCGCTCCTTTGATCTTCTCGGGAAAGACCTATTCCTCCCCCCTCCACCACCAAAGCATCTCAGCTCCTGCTTCCCCCCACCCTCTCCCCCCTACCAGTAAAAACACCCACGTGTCATGTCACAACGGGCCCCCCTGCCCATCACAGAGCATCTCCAAGGGAAAAGAAGCTGAATTGTCGCGTTAAACTTCCCCGGAAGAATTGGAGGGGATGATCAGAAGTGACCACCAAACACAGTGACCAGGCTCGCAAACGATTCTGAGAGTCCCATTTAGGCATCTTAATGAGGCAGCCACGTTTTCTGCCCCCCCTCCCCTAACTAAAGCCCAGAGGGAAAGGGCAGCAGCTCCTCTCTCACAGGAGAAGGAATCTTGAAGGGAGCTGCCAGTCGCTGAGCGCTTTTGGGAATCTGTCCGCTTCATTTTTGATGGCTAAGTGGGAAGCAAGATGAATTATCTCTTTGAAGGCAAAGGCCGACATTTTTTTGGGGAGGTTGGACCCAAACCTAACATTTTTGTGGCACCCGGGACTTTTTTCTTTTTGTTTTTGGTGGTGGGTTTTTTTTTTTCTTCATTTTCCAAACTTTCTCTCTTTGCAGGGAATTGACGACTAACTTGTGAGGAGCTGAGAGTTCCTCTTAATTGGTTGTAAGTGGAGAAAAGTCAACCGCCAGCTTCATTTTGGTTTAAATCTTTGGCCCACTTGACGATGCCAGAAGCTGTTACTAACGTTGACTTTGCCTAATGCATCGGTGCTCAGGATTGGGGAGGGGGAGGAAAAAAGGAAGGATTTTGGCTGCCACTACACTGAAAGCAGCGTTTAACTCCAGCCACTGAAACCAGAGTCCCTCAAGTTATCTTTTTGACATTCAGGAATATTACCGTGATTTAAGGGTATGGCAGCAGTGAAATAAAACATAAACAATTTAAAACCAGAGCCCGAAGAGAGATTTCTCGCAGAGTGAATAGCCACGAAAGCCAGAAAAATGTCTCACATTCCCTTCTGTATTTCCCTTTGTTTCTTTGCGGTGGAGTCCCCAAAGTTACATTTCTACCCTGGGCAGCTGACTTTATTTCATGTTTTTGATGTTAGGATCACCTGCAGACCTTTCCGTTCCCCATGTGTTTCTGGATTCAGTCACTTCACCCACAGCCCTCCCTGACAGTACGACACCTCAAATCCCCCCGCCTGGCAAAGTCTATTTTATTCCCAGTCACTTTCAATTTGCCTCCCGTGTTTCTCCAAAGGGTTTAGTTGAATGCGATTTCTAGGACCAAAAGCAAAGGAGAAGGGGAAAAAGCAAAAGGAGGAGGTGGCCTGTGCCACTGCCAGAGTCATTGGGAGTTTCAAAGAGAACTGAAATAGGACCATGGAGCTTGATTTTAATATTTTGAGCTACGTTCACACTTCAGTTCCCTTAGTTCTACGAGGCGAGAGAAAATATGGTGTTAAACCCTGAAACTATAAGTTGTAAAAGAGATTTAAAGCTGGGAACATGAGCAGCGAAAAGTGTATGTCCACCACATTGACCCAAACCCCTCTGCAGACCTACTTTGGTAGGTTAGGTCTATCTAATCTACTCCCACCTCCTGCCCTGCAGAACTCAGCAGGAGCTGTATGGAGGTAGCTGCTGCTTCTGGTCCTCCTGCCCATCTCCAGCATCCATTTTTCAGGCAAGAAAGGCAATGAACTCACACCAGAGTGATTTAAACCAATTGTGGGAAAACAAATTGGGGGTTCCTTTAAGAAATAAAAAAGAAAAAAAAAAGAAGAAAAAGAAAGTTCCTACTGCCTTTTGAGTCTTTGTGGGGACACTGAGAACATGCTTCCAAGCTCTTTTGTTCTGCCCTAAGGGATGGAAAGCTGCTCTTAATACAAGAAAACAAAGCCCTCCACTGCCACTACCAAGAAAAAAAAAAAAAAAGAAAAAAAAGCTGAAACGCTTATGAACACTTTGCTCCAGGCACCGTGGCAGTAAGGAAAAATCATTGCAACCATCACAAGACTTGGCAACACCAGGGCCGTGCCAGCAGAGCGCTCTTCCCCATTACTGTAAATCACAGGCTGAGCCCAGTTCGTTGCGAAACGGCCAGTTGTGGGTCCCTGAATGTGATAAATAATCCCACCGTTCTTTGGTGCACTTGACTAGGGTTTGTGGAAGCGAGGGGAGAATCCACACTTCTGCCCAGGGTCAGGACAAGGGACGGCTGATGCTTCAGCATGGCTTGGTGGGAGCCATTCCCAAAGAGGAGCTGGGAATAAACATGGGGTTTTCTATGCCTCCATCGGCTGCGACAACCACCTCACTCATTTTAAGCATCGAGGAGACAAGCATTTTGAGAGAGGGGGCTCGGGCTTGTGTTGGGGTGGGGTGTTTTGGTTAGCAAGGTCCCCACTTGGATCAAAGCTGAACACACAAGGCCCAAGCAAAGCTTGACGTGGTCCCTGAGCTGGGGGGACGTTGAAGCAAGTCACAGGGGGTAACGCTCACCTTAAGCCAAGGAGCCAAGTGCCCACGTTTTACATTTCCCAGCCCTTGAACGCAGGGCTTCAGTGCTGCAGGGCCCCAGCTTCTACCCGGCGAGGATGGTATTGCTCAAGCCTTCCCTCTGGGAATCCTTCAACGTTTTAAAACTCGGCTTCTGCAAGCTATCAGCCACCAGCCCTCGTGCCAGAAAAACTCAGGCGGACACTAATGGAAACGGGACCTATTTCATAGGGTTGCTCCTGCCCCACCGTTGCTTTTCCTCTCTTTTCTGCCAGGCAGAGACCAGGGCAGAGGGGCAACCCAATGGAGCTGGAGCCAAAACCACTCCATAACTCAGCTCTGAGACTTGCCAAGCAATCCTCAAATCCAGCAGGCAGGGCTCATTTCCTACGGGGCTTGCCCCAAAATACCCCAAAATGCTCCATTCGAAGCCCTCGCCTTGCTCAGCACCACCATTCTTTTGTGCATACTGGACCAGCTGAATATTTATGGAAGGGGTTGGAGGTCAGAGGGTTCCTTTGGCTGCTCTGGCCCCCTTTTGCACAGCCAGGTCGCCAGCTGGTGGGTAGCACCTCTCCCCACCGTGCCGGGAGCACGGCATCCTCCCTGCACCAGCTGGCTTGCGGGGACACCGGGGGTGACAGACCCCGAGTAAAGACCCACCCCATCACCCAGCTCAAATCAGAACAGGCCTTGGCACAGGGGGTGTTTAGGTAGAGCTTTACTTTGCAAGGGATGAAATTTAAGTCCTTTCCTCCTTCCCCATCAGCTTCACAACCCCAGATCCCCGTTTGAGTTGTTCTCACCAAGCTATCCAGGCCAGGAAGGACCCCCCACACACACCTGTACCATAAACTCCACATCTTCACCGGCAGATCTCGCCTGGAAATAAGCTTCAGCTTCACATAAGATGAGGAAGAGCCAAGCAGCGAGGGGCAGCCTGTTTGCTCCACCAGCTCCATTGAGCAGATGAGAAAAAGCACCTAATTAGCTGAATTTATTAATATGCTGCCTTTTTTTTTTTTTTTTTTTGTTCAGAGAGGATACAGCTACATTATAGAGGTGAAACATGACTTTTGATGATCAAGCAAGCAGTGATTAAATAAGGTTAATCCTCATTTTATATGCTAATAGGATATTTATAATCTCAACTGCATATCCAATTTAGCTATTTTATTTTCTGTTGTTAAGAAAGTATTTCTTATTAGCGAAAGAGAATACCCCTACGTTCACTGCAGATGCTATTTTAATTGGGCTCAAGTGCATTGTGTGTAATTAGTCCACTTCTCTAATATTTCATCTATAATTACACCATGAACAATGTGCTTAAATTTCAGAAGGGCTGCCAGGTTTTTTTTTGTGGATTTATTTTTTAAATAAAACCGCTAATTAATTGGTGACCCTTCCCACGGACAAATGATTCGTGTTGTAGCCCAGCCCCAGGGCTCCCAAAGGACCACCTTTTCAGAAGTTTGAACACACGCCACCTCAGATCCCATGGATGTGAAAGCACCCATACCACCCACCTGGCTTCACCAGGACCACCATCACAAACCTCCTCCCCAGGTACCGCAGGGCAGACGTGACTTCAGTAGCAATTTTAGAGGATGCCAGCTACTAAGAGCAACCAAAGAGAACAAAACAACTAGGTGTTGTTCCATCTCACCCACTTAAGAGATTGTCTCCGTGGTTTTAGAGGGTTTTAGAGGTTTTAGTGATGCAGTGGATAGGGGAGTGCTTCCATCCTCCACCACAGTGGCCCAGCTCCGTAGCAGAGGAAGTAGAAAGCAACAGCACAGAATGCGACGGAGGCGAACACGTTGTGATCCCATCAGCAGGACTGAAAGGTCAGCTCTAAAATACACCCTCCTGAAAATGGCAGGACAAGGTGCTGCTGGGAGGCTGGAGGTCTCTCAGAAGGTAGCACCATGTCCAAGGTAACACGGGAGGGAATTGTTTCCCTCTGTAAAATGCCTGCCCTTAATTGCACTGTCTGCATACCACACCACCAAGTTTATTGTCTTTTGTGGAAGGATCAAATGGAAGATCAACCGAGGATACAGCACTAGGACAGAAACACAGGCGTGGTCCTAAAAGTAGAAGAACCTTCCCCCTTCTACACTTTCACTCCCCCTGAATGGCAGCTAGCCACTGGGCAACAGCCACAGGTATATATTTTTACATAGAGTCATAGAATCATGGAATGATTAGAGTTGGAAGGGACCTTAGAGATCACCAAGTTCCAACCCCCCCCTGCCCTGGGCAGGGACACCTCCCACCAGACCAGGGTGCTCAAAGCCCCCTCCAGCCTGGCCTTGAACCCCTCCAGGGATGGGGCAGCCACAGCTTCTCTGGGCAACCTGTTCCAGTGTCTCACCACCCTCAGTGTAAAGAATTTCTTTCTGGTGTCTAATCTATATCTCCCCTCTTCCAATTTAAAATCATCGCCCCTTGTCCTGTCACTGCACTTTCCCTCTCAGGCCATATGCATAAAGTCTTACCTGGTCACACCGAGCATCTTCATAAAGAATCTTCATCTCATGCTCCTCCTTCAGCTTTGCTCAGACTTTCCTTCCAGACAGGCAGCTCCACTTCAGGTAGCCCCAGTCCAGCTCAGAGTTATTAGGGAAACTGCAGAGTCTTTCAGGTTAGCTGTCCCAGCAAACAGTCACCACTGCCCATGTCCATCCTTGGTTAGCCCACTATGGGGCTTGCACTCAAAGAGACCTCGTTACTGCCAGAGTTTAATGATTTATGATGACCACGAAGAAAAGAGAGTCCTAGAAAGAAGCAGAGGACAACCAGAATTAACCTTCCTGCCTTCGTCTGTCTAAAGACAACCTAAATTCAAGGAGAAAATATATACTGAACCTTACAGAAGACCCTTACCCAAGAGGACAGAAACTTCCCTCACCTTTTCAGGGTTCCCATCCCAGAATTTTAACCTTTTCACAGGCAGTGGGGTAGGCAACTGCGCTGGCAGGTAGAAAAGGGCAGTGTGTTGGCCACTCAGACAGCCTGGTGACATGGGGATGAAGGTGGTGGGCCAACACATCTCCAACAGAAGGCAGGGGTGAGGAACAGGAAAAACCACGCTCCCTGCTGCTGGAGATGATGGTAAGTATGGGATGGACCCCCTTTGAGGTGTCCCAGGACCCCTCCTAAAGCACTCCCGTGAAAAGCCAGTTTGGCTTCAGGCTTTTTTTCTTTTTCCCCTGGGGGCGTGTGCAATTCTAGCTATTACTAGGAAGGGTGAATTGTTGTGTTGTTTTTTCCCCCAAAAAAGCCTCACCTCTTCCCATCTGTTGGGAAAAGCCAAATGGCTACCAATCTGGCTCTGATGTCAATGAGCGCCTTCTGCGAAGAAGTTTATTTTTCAAAACAAGCCTGCCTGCAAAACACTGTTTATTTAAAAGGCAGTATAAATGCCAGTAATCCAACATGCACAAAGAACAGCACCCGGAGGTCTCCCCTTTAGTGCTTGAGAGCTATTAAGTAAATCAGGGGAAAATTCCTCAGGAAATGATGGGGTTAGGCCTGATGGGCATCCCCGTGTGATTAAATGTAACTTAATGAGGTCACGGGTGACAGATTTGGGTGCAGAACTGTTTAAAGAGCACGAAAAAAAAAAATACATAGATGCTCATAGCAGACAGGGGATGGGGTCAAAGCTGCTTGTGTTATCCCGTGGTGCAAAAACACCCCAAAAAGGGTGGCCTTTGTCCCAGTGAGTGCCCACTCAAGGCAAGAGGGGATGGGGAACTGCAACCAAAAAAGATGGGCATGGGGGAGGAACAAGCTCACCTTGGCCAAGACAGAAAAAAATGGTCACTAAAAAGTAAACAATTTCAGCACTCTGGGATTTATTTCTTTTTCATTCAGAAAGAGGTTTTTTTGCATCCTTTCCCTATCAATTTAATGCCATTGAGCAAATGTTACAGGGGCTCTCGGCTAGTAATGGTCTGGATAGTGTCACGAGTCAAGGATGGCCTGGAATCACTTTGATTTCTTAGAGGTTAGAGAGGAGGAATTAGGTCACAACACTTTATTTCCACCCCCACCCCTCCCCAACATCTCTAATAGAAAATGGTTGCCTTGATCGAAGGAGCTAAATTCTGCTGTCATTCTGCAGGACTGCAGGATAATTACATTGACTTCATCCCAGCACTTCGGTCTTGCTGAAATGTCTGTCAAGGACGGGAGGGGATTCTTGGTGTCTCACAGCCCCTGGAACACTTGCTCAAGTATCCCCTCAACAATCACACAAGAGGGTCTTCTCACACCCCTCCAAGACTGGGGAAAAGAGGGTCCTGACTGGCATCCCACCGGCAACGGGGCAGCTTTGTGGAGTGATGAAAGGGGATTTTTGACTTTGTCAGCCTTAGTTCATGGCCAAAAAGGCTCTGTTGGCCAAGAGAGACCCGCTGTTTCTTCCCAAATGGTAACTGGAAGCCTCCAGGCTCTCATGTGTGGTCAACAATGATGCACTCTATCCTCCCAGCTGGCAGCAGCCCCCCTTCTCTATTTATTGTGCTATATTATTAGTCATACAATTCACCTGGTAGACTGACTTGCATTCACTCGTGAAGAATGAAGATTTTACCAGTTGACTACTTTTTTTTTTTTTTAAAAAAAAAAACAAACTAGAATCCATATTACTAGGAAAGGGAAAGGCCAAAGGGAAATTATTGCTATTTTAGACAGCAGCATAAATTTTCTTCCTATTTTTAACCTAGCTTTTAATTTAATAAGTTTTATGACCCTTATATTAAGTACATATGTTTTACAAGACATTGTGTCCCTTGAGTCACCCTGAATTTGCTCTACTATAGCAGAGCTAAATGAATGAATACTGTGTTTCTGATTTCAGCTCACCCCCTATTTGATCCTTATATAGTCAATAAACCTTCATAGAAGCATGGAGCAACTGAATTAAGCAGTGTGCCAAAGCTGTGTTTGGGAACTCTCTGTTAGTCTTTAAAAGGGAATTAGTAAATTGCTATTCTCTTATTTGGAACCTACGACACCACTGCCAGGTTTCCCTGGCTGTTTACAAGGAATAAATGGTGATACCAGTAAGACTCTTGAAGTTACATATATATATATAACCAATTTAATTTTCCAGATGATGATTTAAAAGGAGTGTGTGTGTGTGTGTGTGTGTGTGTGTGTCATGTTTGGGGTTTGGGGGTTTTTTTGACCCTCCCAGTCCCCAAAATGTAATTCATTCTTTCTACTGCTCTCTGGAAACTTTGAAGAGCAAGGCGCATTTAATCAGCCCTCCCCAGGTTATGGACTATTCCCAAACAAATGCACACTTTTGGAAGGAAGATTGGGAGATCTTTTCACAATATAAACATTTAAAACAAAGGCCAACCCCGCTTTCCCAATGTAAGTAATCCTTTCATGGAAACTGGGGCATAGGGGTTAGCAGGAGACTGCGGAGTCATGCCAAAAAAAAATTAATGCCTGCTACAAATGGAGTATAAACAAATTGGAAGATCAATTGTATTACCTGGAGTAGATCCCTTTACAAAACTAAGACACACACACACCCCCCCGATACTCAGTGCCTGCAGGGAAAATAAGCATGCACCAAGATTATTCCTGTTTGGGTGCATTTAGACTGTTTATTTAAGTAATACAGGAGGGCAGCTTTTCACAACAGGTTTGCAATGGTGGCAAAGCACAAAGATTAGAAAGGGATCATTGATAGTTGCTGCACAGTGGGAAGCATGAGTTATTGATTTGCTTTGTGATACAAAGTGTTCCTTTTTAATACGTTAAGATTAGTTTTGAAGGGTGTTTTATAAATCGGGTTGTTCTAATTTGATTTGAGTACTGGCTCTTAGTGACTTGCCAAAGTTCAGTAAATATGCAGAGTATAGTATATGCACTTTATCTTTGTGTATTAGCTATGACATAAACACAGAGGGGAGAAGTCAAATTTTATACATCAGAAAAATGGGTTTGTTGCCAGACATTATAACATTGCGTATTTAATTTAACTGATGTATGTTAAAATGGGAAACCAAATTCAATGAGCTGTTTGTTTCTTTCTACAAATACACTTACATCAATGACCTCTGAGGACATGACCTTAAAATGTAACTAGATGTTTAAAAGAACCTCAAAGATCTATATAAGACATTAATGTTTGTGTCAGAGGGCAGTACACAAGCATGTATATAGTCAGCTGTCTATATGTCGACTGCTATATTTTTTATTGTTACAGGAAACCAGCCAAAGTCCCAAGCAGGAAAATTATCAGTTCCTTTATTATTTTTTTTTCTTTTCTTTTGGCATGGTCCTGTTTAAGACTAAAGGCATGACCTTCAGTTAGAACATATTTTAAGCCCTGTTCCGTAACCATTTTGGCACCTTGTGCGTGTTTTTAAATGCTAGCCCTTCTTGGGGACCACAAAGCCGCCCCCCCAGAGACCCACAGCTGGTCAGGCACGGTGCATGGAGGTGTGCAGCCCTGTGGTGAAGACTGGTACGTGGCTCCTAAAAAAAAGGAAGCAACAACCATTCTAGACGGGCACGGGGGAACTCCTGGTCACCTCCCCGGGGACAAACCGATGTCAAGTTCTGCTGCCTGTCAGGATTAAGTGCCTGTTTGCTTTTTCACTAACATGTGGTTGGAGAACAAAGCAGCTCAAATCTCCTCCGTTCTTAACAAAGCATCTCAAATTGCTGAGTAAAATTCCTTAATCCCCTCGTCTTAATCTGAAAACACCAATGCCACATGGTAACACTGAGGTCTCTTTTTGTCCACCACAGAGCACCCTTGACATCGATGTTTGACTTGGAGCTCACTTTTTCTGCCCGCAGCCCATTATCAGAGGGGAAACCCCAGGTGCTTTGTTCTCAGAGCAGCTCTGTCCAAGTAAATTTTTCTTCCTTGTCTTTTCATTCCAAATGAGAAACCAAATACAAAGCGAGATGAGAACAAACTGGCACGGTTTTTCACTTCCATAAACACGGGCGGTGAAACATAAGGTGAGCTTTTCCCCCATGAGAACCATGAGGAGGGATGCAGCAACTGAGTTGTCTGCATGCTCTAGAGTTCAGGCTAGAAGAGACCAGTTAGAGCTGGACCCAGTTAACTGCAGCATGCTCTCACACCAGTATGAGCAAGAAAGACAGGTCTGGAAAGTTAGAAAGCAAAAAGCTCTGATCTGAAGAGGACTGCACTGTGCTAACCTGGCTCACTAAAGAGGTCTTAGTACCAGGCGGCTTGAGCACAATGTTTATCTGTAGATATCATTCTTACATAAAACTCATCTCTCATCAGGGTCACTGTTTTCCTGCTGTAATTTAATCAACAACAAAAATCAAGTCCCAAATTCTGCTAGAAAAGTTATGGAACTCTCAACTCATTCTTCAACCATTCCTCCTACTATTACTACTGCTCTCCTACTACTTTCTTTTCCTACTGTGTAGCAGTAGGAATTCCTACTTAATTGCCCTGTTCTGACTTCACTGAGTGATAAAAACACAGCCCCAAGGGGGTTAAATCAGAGAAGGCCAGGGAAGAGCAGAAGTGTAGAACAACAGCAGCCCTTTCCCTGTGTACTGTCCCAGTCTACCCTCTCTGTGTAGGCAAGATGTGGGCAAAGTTTTCCTCAAGGCATTAGAAAACCGAAGATGCAGAAGTTTGCAGAAGTATAAAACTCAAGAAAATGGCGAAAACAAGGTGCAGTTTTCATTCCAGTAGACTTTTTTTTTTCCTTCTTGCTGATTTCAATCGATTAATTTGAAGTTTAGCTGCAGAGGTCCATGAATTGAATAATATGCTCTGTTGCCTAGTCCTACTTTGATCTATATTTGCCAAAAATTAGTTTGTGGTGTCTGTTCTCCTCCATTTCTGACGTCTACAATGTGCATGCCTTCATTCAAGCTTTGCTTCCTGGAAAAGCTCCAGAGAATCCAGAGTAGCCCCTCTAATCAGGGCCAGGTCAGCAGCAGAGTCAGGACTTTTATCCTAAAAGCCATAAGGGTTCCATAAGGAGCAGCAACTGACTCCCTGTGAGGAAACTTCTAACATATTTTCTTCCTCCCATCATCAAGTGAGACACCAAGAGCAGCTTCAGAAGGTCTGGTCATGAATAATAACTCAAGGTTTACAAGCAGCAGTAGTCAGCTGGAAAGCATAACTCATTGCTAAGCTGTTTACATGCAGCTGGAACAGACTGGTGTGGAACTGGAAGAGGGTGTGCAGGGCAGGTGGACACAATATTCCTTTCTCTATACCCTTTTGGCTGGCTGCTTGCAGTAGAGCAGAAGGGGTCATCATTCATTGATGCCATCATTCAAGATGCCAAGGCCAGAGGCTGCAAATATAGCAAGAAAACCACTATCTGGGCTAGAGCGTTCGGAAAAGGGACATGTGGACCATCACAGCCCTGTGCTGCAAAGTTTGGTCATGTAAGAGGATTTCCAGGCACAAGAGATAGCTCTTGAGACTAGAGATGCAAAAGCTGTGGAATATTTTCCTCACTTATGACATCTCCAAAAAAACCCACCATTGTTTGAACTGTCTCAAGAGGCTTCTAACTTTCCTACTTGCAGGAGGCAGCAAGTTTAAAAATACTTAAAGCCTCTGAGGAAAAAATAATGAGGAGCTATGTCCACCAAGGATGCTAGAGAAGGTCCCTTCAACACTCTCTCAGTAAGGATAAAGCTTGAGAATCTCATTTGTTGAGTTGTAACAGTGACTTTTCAGGCAGACAGAAAGAGTCCAGGACAGCCTTTTTCACAGAAAACTCACAAATGGAGAGTTCCAGATATTCCCCTGAAGAGATGGCTGCAAATAAAGCAAAGTAGGGTTAAAAAGCAGAGAGCAAGGTGCATCCACACAGAGGGAGCTCAGGAACTGGGATTGATGGGAGCTGACAGAGCTCAGGAGGACCAAAGACCCCTTAGTATGGGTAGGGGTCAACTGACCTCACACAGAGTGAGCACAGGTCAAAGTCTTGAAAAAAGCAAAAAAAAAAAAGCCCAGATTATTATGGAACAGAATCCTTCAGAAACACTTCCACGTTACTCCTGCCAGCAATGAGACTGCACACTTGAGCTTCAAGCCCATGGCAGGACTTTAATCAAACCATTCCCACAGAAATGCTAAGACTCTGGAAACACAACTCCTTAGCCAAAATTCCTCCACCACAAGGTGGAAAATGAGCCTTGGAAGACATACCCACAAAGCGGACATTTCTCAGCCGATGACCAACAGGCAGCCAAGCTCCATGTGCTGCTCTTTACCCAAATGCTGAAGGATCTCATTTGTATTAGCGAAAAGCAGTGTCTCCACCAAAGTCCATAGAGTTTCACTGGGGTAAGTGAGATCAAATTAGGCTCGACGTCCACAAACCTGAGTGTATTACCCACTTCAGGGCAGGGGAACAAGAACAAAGGGCCTGTGTATCAGTCTGTAAACTATCGCTCTCTCCTGCCCACCACGTCTTTCAGCAAGGGGCTATGTGGAGTCGTGCAATTAAAAAGTCATTTACATTCAAGATTCCCGCACCTCTGACAGACGCCTTGTCACAGCAGCAGAGTTTGGCTCGACACCAGAGAGATTTGAGCATCATGAAGAGATGGCTGCCAGTAAAAATCACTCCAAGGTCAACAAAGGAAAGACGAAGAGAGAAACATACACAGAGTAACCCGGAGATGCTCTAAGAGCTCCATCAGAGCTGGCTCTGGGTACAAACAAAGCAGGTAGCTGCCCAAAACAACCAAGAGACAGGGCGTTTCCCCAGGTGTCTTCCCTCTGCATGGCAGCAAACCCTGGCTGGTGACCCCACTGGTGGCAACTAGTGTCAAATATGTAAAGTGGCAACCTTCAAAGCCACCTCCAGGACTCATTGGTAGCCCCAAACACCAAAGGTTTTCTGTTTGCAGTGCTCCAACCTGGATCATGAAACCTGCCAGGTGATGAGGTGTAGAGGCAGAATCCCAGGAAGAGGCTGCTGAGCCTGAAAGACCACCATCTGCAGGGACCTTGGTACCTGGCCCTGGGAAAAGACCACCTTCTTCTAGATCTGGATGGTTGCCCATTTCTGTTTTCCCCCCCATTCTGACTTTTACACTTTTATTATCACCACACTATCCCTGGGGCGATGCTTGTGGGCAAAGCACAGAGGTGAACTTGTAACTAGAAACACACACACACACGTACAAACACAACCCTCTTTTGTCAGCCCTAGCACTTTATAGCCCATGGGTGAGTAATAAGCCAGGGCTCAGTATCTGCCTCGTGGTATGATAGAACTCCCAATCGTGTTAATTAAATTAATATGGCCTGTGCTAATGAAAACCACAAAATACTATTTTGGTGTCCACGAGCACATACAGTTTGCTAATATCGACTTGTCAGTATGATGTTCCTTTCCACACCAAATGCTAGCAATGTAAATATATCTAACAACGCTTTCAGCATAACAAAGGAAATTCTGCATCAGCACCAGACTGAATGCAGACAGACTTGGATAAGCAGCAAGCTCCAGAAATATTCAGCCATACTAGGGCTCACTGGGTCTTCTACAAATGCTCCTCCTGTCTAATCTTTTTAATCTACTTTTAAGGTATATTTTTGGCTCATGCTTTGGTTTAGGTTGGGTTTTTTTTTGTGTTTTTTTTTTTTAATTATTATTATTCTTTCCCTGCATGATTAGCCATCCAGGAAATGTTTAAATTACAAAATCATAAGGTTTAAAAGATTTATAGATCAAATTATATTAACCTAATGCAATAGGCCAGCCATACGGAAATTAGAAGTCTTTATATTATATTTTGGTTATTAAATTGCTCCCTTTATACTGTTTAGTTTGTTTGTAAGAGCAAGGTTTTGCTGTCTGATGTCAGAACCCGCAGAGTAACCAAGCAAAAACAAATGACTTAGTCCTTGGTTCAAAGAAATAATAGGTTACTAGCATAATTAATTTTATGTTTAATTACTGCAGAATGAAACAATTCAACAATATCCAATCAATCCTCGGAATGACAGAACAGAAGGTCAGCAGTTGCTAAGTCAATTGTTTTGAAAGAGAAATTTATGTCAGGTTCTCTTTTATGGGCTGGAGAAAGAAATTGGATAAAAGTGGTCAAGCAAACATTAATTAATTGTATAAATGTAATCCTGTTGTCATGCAAAAAAATCACAGAGACTCCAGGCACCATGTTCAAAACGTTGGGTACGCATCAGTCAAGAACATCTAGAAATGGCATCCTTGACAATAATAATGAAAGAAAAGAGAGCAAACAAGAATGTTTAAAAATCAGATTGGTTTTCCAACTGGCATTCAGAAGCACATTTGCCTGAGCTGTTGGGTTCAGCCCAGTGCCTACAGAGACCTGTCCACGTCACCACAAAATCTGACCCTGCTTAGCTCCTTGGTGGCAAATCTCAGAGGTTGCTTCTGCTTCCCGTGGCTTTCCTCAGATTAGAGAGCCAAGTCACCTAAAATTTAACGTAAACCAAAAGCCCTGTATAAGTTAATGGAGTTCAGAATTGCCAACTCCTATGATTATTTTTTTCTCTGAGCCTTCAGGTTTTAATTTTCCAGCAGTACTAACTTTTATATGATTGCACATTCCCGTTTCACCTTGAAATATCCATTCCTGCTCCCTCATTCCTAGGAAAGTTTTGCATTTCAGAGACCTCACCTGCAGATACCACCATTTTTATGGGTGTTGCTATTAGATGCATTGAAGATCAGGATTGCCTGGTGGGCACCTGTGTGTGTCACCATCAGAGGTGTCACCATCCTCTGACATGATTTGTCATTTTCTTTGTACCACTCATCTTGCTGATGGCACCAGCGGCCACACTACCATCTCCTTCTTCTTCCTTTAAGACCAACTTGGAAAACAGTCTTTAATCAGCCAATTCGCTTATTTTATGCTGGGGTCTGCAAAGGGAAGACCTGGTGCCATAACTGGACCTGGTCATGCGGTACATCAAAGTTGGGCATGTTGTCTGTGTCAAGGCATGTCCATACCGGCACCTGGTGTTCCTTACCATTAACACAACAAGACCTAGGGTATAATTATTGTAATTAGAGCAACAGAAACATAAGGAATCCTTGACCTATTTGTCACCATGCCATGTTTACTTCCACCCTCCCAGCCTCTTTTAATCCATTTTTTGCACAAAATCCAGATGAGTAATTGTCCACATGCAGAGCACAGGAGCATCAGGCTTTTTGCCTGTAGATGACCTCCTTCAGCCCAAGGGCCAAGGACAAGTTATTTTTGGGAGGCAGGGAAGTACGGTGCTTTATCGTTGAGCATGGAAGTTAAGATGCTCTCTTGCACGCAAACCAAGCTGAGCTCTGTTACGAACCAACTTTGCCAACTTTGTCACCTCTAATAGTAGGCAACCCCAAGGTGTGCCCAGCTTTGCGCTCTCCAACTCACAAAAAAGCATTTGACTGTGCAGCCATCCCATTGTGAAGATGATCCTTTCGGCAGCTCTGACATGCTTTGAGACCTTCTTTCTGAGCCATGTTGCTGGTACCAGAAAGGGGACGCAGCTAATGCTCCATCTTGTTGCAGCTCAGCCCAATTCCACGATGGGAAACCAGACAGATTTCTAAGCCTCATCCAGGGCTTGGCCCTTATTTTTCCATGGGAAATGCCAAAACATTTCCAGATTAAGCCAATGTACAGTTGTATACTTGTTCTAAATGTATATATTATAGGAGAACCCAAAGGATGGCAACAAATGGGAAGAGTATGCCATCCAAGAGCCCTGGCATGGCCCCGAGTGATGTTTCTATGGTTATACACAGTAAACAACATTATGGAAAAAGTACTGAGCTCGAGCAGGGGCTGATTTGTAAATCTTAGTGGGGTAGCCAGTATAAACTTGAGATGCAAATGCTTTAATGGCGCGATGACAATACAAAGACCTACATACTTTCCCTCTTCTAATGGTATCTTTGCAAGAGAGACTGAACTCAACTGCTTTCTGTACAGAAGGATGCTTAACACGAAAAGCAAAGGCATGGAGAACAGTAATTTCAAAACGTGCTCCTAGAAAGGTTATTTTACAGTTTTGCTATGCTCAAGTCTGGACCAATGATGACAGCATTACTAATCTTTGAAATGAGGGGATTTACATTGGGAGTGTTGACATAACCTCAACTACAGCAGGGGAAAAAAAAGGGGTATGCGAAGATGGAAATGTATATTTTTGGAAATAGATTTCATTCTGACAACCCTATAACAAAAAAGTGAAATTTTAATACCGTGCTTCGATGAAAAATGAGCTGCTGAATAAACACCAGACTAATTCATAAAGAGCAAACTCAGCCTGTTTAATATTTCTTGAACTGTCCCAAAAATTCCGTTGATCACTAGTGATGCTGTAAATAGAAAATTCCTGCCATTTTCAAAGGAGCCAGGAGAATCTCATTGGGGTTTGCCTATCAAACTTAGACACTTTTGAAGCTCCCATGCTAAAACATAATAAATCAAATATGAAATTGTATAGTTTGGGGCTGAGCTGGAACCTATGATTATGTGGTCTATTCCTGGGATTGTTTTATTTTTTGTGAAGTATTTTGTTTCTACTTAATTACCGTGTTCTCCACCAAAAAGTCAAACATCTCTCCCTTGATCAATCAGTTCTTTGGTTAGAAGTGCACAAATACTTCAAATATTAGCAATTAGACCATTCTCCAGTTTAGTACTGATGTATGATACTGCATTTTGCCTCTTGGAAATGCAAACTAACCCCATGTCATGCCCAATGTTAAAATAAAATGTCATACTCTTAGGGCTGGGTCCCCCCATGGGTCCTCCCTTTCCATCGCCTGTTATTCTTTGTGATTTCTTAGGCAGAGTTATGAAAACAGCAAGATATCAGATATACTGCATTAAGTATTGAAAGGCAAGAGATCAAATGGGCATACACACACATTTATGTAAGCCTGAAAGCTGAGGATCCTTCACTGTATTTTTCAATGTTTTGTTGTTGTTGTTAAAGAATTCCTTTTTCCTTGAAGACTTTCAAGCTGATAATTTTTGCCCGTTTACCCTGGTGTCAATCCTATTCCCTTCCTAGCCCAGAGGCACTGAGGCTGCTCAGTATCATCTCCCCCATCCACTCCCCTCCAAAAAAAAGATAAAAAAATCTGGAGTTACTTGGGCAAAGCACAGAAATGAGCAGCATGCTTCCTATTTTAAACAAATTCACCTTTGTTTTTTCCCAATCAATGACCCTGTCCCATGGCACCAGGCAAGCAGTTCTTCACCCAGGCTACCAGTTCCTCACCAGGGCTACCAGCAGGGGCTCCTTGCTGGTGAAAAGCCGGGTTTATTCCTCTCCCCTCCTTCTGTTAAAAACAGGCTCCTTCCCACTGCCGTGCCCACCATCCCCCCTTTCTCTAGGACAAAATATTTGAGTTGTAAGGAAGGCAGGCTAGTGGGGGGGTAACATACCAATGAAATCAAGGTAGCTTTGGGGAGGGGAGCAGTGCACTTAGACTAGAGATTCGAGTTCAGGCTGGCAGGGGGGTGAGGGGGGGGAGTTTGGGATAATTTCACGTTAGGCAGAGTTAAAAGCCAGGCTGTCCGGTCGCAGGGCTATTTTAACCCAAGCTGACATCTTTCCCACACTCCTCCCTTGTAGCACAGACATGCTTTCAACTGATAAGTTCTCCCTCACCGCAACGTTTTATTCCTGTCCTTTTTCATTTGCCCTCCTCTTCCCAGAAAACGCTTTGGTACATAACATCTGTCCTTTCCTCCCTTTTACTATTTCTTTTTTTTTTTTAAAAAAAAAAAAAAAAAAGGGAATATAGATCATTTTCCACTGGCCCAGAAGCCGATGCCCCTTGCTTGCCTCTGTTCTTTACCCTAAACCCCACACTCCAATACTAAAAGCATCAGTTTACAGCTTTGTAAAACAAGGAAGGAGAGAAGCGGGTGATGTAGTTGTCTGAACCAGCCTTGCACACACACACACAAAAAAAAAAGCCCTTGCCATGCTACTTTAAGTCAACTTTTTGCACCGAGAAACACCACAGCTGTGACTTGACCCCCGGGCTGTAGCAGATTTTCTCATTTTTAAAGGCTGCCTCCTGGAATCACTCAAAACTTTTGCTTCCTTCTCCCTACGCAAACAAGGACAGATCTCTTAACACAAGTGTTAAAAAGATTTGCATATTTACAGTTCAGGGCTGCTCTGTTAATTCCCTTGAAATGCAGGCACATAAAGCACCCACCCCCCCTCCGACCCCCCCCCCCCGCTGAATGGCTCCCAAAACCAGCCCGGCTGCGCTTCCCATCACTTACCCTACGGCCTTATTCTGAACCCCTGTAAAAGCTGATGCAAGCATAATCTGTGCTACTTCAGAGCTGGATCCATTCGCTCAGGAGCGTGTCTATCGAATTCTTTCACTCTTGTACTACACACTCCACAGGTCTGCACAGGTCAGGGAGGGAATCTTTTTCCTTAACTACCCTTTTTTTTCTCTGCACGCTCCCATAGGGGAAGGCTGAGAAAATATGTACGGACACAGACACACGCGCGTGTCATAACGTTCTCATCTGCACAGCACAGCTCGTGTTTAAGTTTTATCCCTCCTTTTCCTTTCAAAAGAGGGGGGGACATTTATTTTAATGCAGGTGTCAGTCCTCAGCACCATACTTCAGAGAGAGCGATAGGGCAGCGTGCCTCGGTTTAGGTTTATGAACTGACAGCCCACTTTCAGTGACAAAGGAAAAGGTAACCTAGGCTGGTTTTCAACCACTGATTGTCAGATCCCATGTTCAATATGTCATACGGAGTACACTTCATTAAGGACTGAATTACTTTACTTGTAACATGAGCTAAATTAAAGTCAATGTCAGGCTGCATAAATCACCAATTTAAATGTATCACTAAGTGCATTGAAACAGTCATCATCGCCCTGTGCCCTAAAACAACCAAAAAACATGGGCTTCATTTTTATACATTGTAAGGATGACAGATAGGAGATTTTTTTTGTTCTTTGCTAGGGCTCACAATTTTACTGTCAGGAACGATTGAACTTTTAAAGAATAGCAATGGCCTGGTAACACCTCTCATCAGACAAGGTATTTCATGGTGCCATGAATTCAGAGCTCACAAGGAACAGACCCAGAGCATCCATCAGGCTGTGGAGGCATCCTTCCTTATACCACCAGGGTGGAAATTTGGCATCCTGCTTGTTTAAGGAAGGGAACGGGCAGGGACAACCCTGGGAACGCTTCCACAGTCACCAGGACAGTCCCCCTGAGGACAACCCCGGGATGGCGTGACTCGACTCAATGGGCTATCACAGGATTTGGGCAGTTTTCCCACCGAGGTCTTTACCCATTACCAGAGGCAGAACAAACTACTCGAAAAGGAAATAGTTGGAAGGGAAAAATGCACCTGTGTCTCATCTGTTGAAAATCTCACACACCCTCCTCTCGCAGCAGTTTGATTCCAGTGCAGCCCTGTTTGTTAAGGTATCACTGTTTCTCTACAGACTGAATAGATGTAAGTCTCCCACACCCGCTCTGAAATTTTAGGGGAGGCCCCACCAAGGCCAGAGCCGTGGAAGATGTTTCCAGATGAGAATGGGTGGCAGAAATAATTAATACAAAGGACCAATTCTTTATGACCATTGCCCAAGTCAGGAAAACGCCTCTGAAGTCCAAGATAATACATCAGTGTAAGACTGGTGAACGCAAGTAAAGAATTAGACTCTAAATTTCTTCTTCATATTTATTCCAGCTGTTTGAACAGTGGATTAACTTCTGTTAAATAAGTAAACTAAATTTACTTATTAAAAAGTAAATAAGACTTGTCTGTTCTTTTCAATAGATCTTTCATGTGTTTTTAACTTGAGAGGAAGATGAGAAGTGAAATAGTGAAGAGGCGTTTTCTGCTGGTCTGCTTGCCATCTGGATCTCTCTAGGGCCTGGCATCTGCAGGATAGGAAGGAAAAAAACCAAAGTATTCCTGGAAGGAAGAAGAGACTTCTACCTAGTAGACAAATGGGAGATAGAAACCCGGAATTGAAGAGAAGGGAGAAGGGGAAATGTGAAACTCATTTATTTAGCCTCCCAGTGCAGATTTCTTAGCATGCCCCCTAACTTTCTGATCTCTTTGTTTTCTTGAGTATGATGATTTTCATGCCTTCTATTCTTTTTTCTTCACATTTTAGTTTGATGTTCGTTCTCCACAAGCTTCCTGCATATGTCAGCATGAAACAATAGGCTCTCATTACACTTGGCTTCTTTCATCTCCTTCAGACACTGACCTACATTTGTTCTGTTTTTGTCAGCGTGGAAATATTTTCCCAGATCAGTTTGTTAAAAAGAATAAAATAAATCACATGTTCCGTATTACCAACCGTGTTCTGTTGTCTAGGGTATTTACTCTAGATGGTCTTGCAAAATGATTTCAATTAAATAGAGAAGTCCTGCAGTACTAAGATACCTGTTTGGAGTTGAAGCTTCGCACTCATTGGAAGCGAAGTGTCAGCAGAGCATGGGAAACCATACCTCAGTGACCATCAACTCCTGTGCTGTCACTGCAGGATTAGCCAAAAAACACACACATCACTAGAGCGGTGGGAGCAAGACCTCACCACGTGCAGGAGACGACCAAGCCCGTGTAAAGAGACACTAAAAACCTCTTTTTCACTCCACAGTTGCATGCCTTCATTTCACATTGATCAATTGTTCACGTGTTGATCTCGTAACACACTACCATTCTGGTCATTCTTATTTTTCCATCAGATAGCTTGGCCAATTTTCCCATAGAAAGCAGCAATGGGCTGGCTCCAGTCTGCACAGTTTGGTGCAGGAGAAAGGTAAGAGGTGTGGAGTCAGTGCCAAGACAGTGAGAGACATCCTTTGCCTGCTGACTTAGGGAAGTCCAAGCAACATTGGTGCACGTTCTAGATCCAGCTCTGGGCCTCCATGTGTCCATTCCTGTTAGGGACCTACGACCCCTTCCACAGCACATTGCAGAAGTGGCTGAGTGGGTAAGAAGTATTTCTGTCTGTATGTTAATTGAAGAAGAGTTTGCTCAACACAGCTATGCTCTCAACTTCTTACATCCTAAAGACTCACAGCGTCTGTGACTTATCAATGATCCCAACCATGCACCATCATATGGTCCATTTGATGGCTGAACTTGATGATCTGAAAGGTCACTTCCAAAGTAGACAATTTTATGATTCTAAATACAGAACCAGGATCAAGGTGCCTTTCCCACCAGGCACTCGTGGACACCTATGCAAATAGGCCGAGTCTCTTTCTCTGACCAAGTGTATAAAACGCAAGAAAATGAAGACAAAACACGAGCAGTTACACAAAAGCCAGTACCCAGTCATACCAACCACATGCTTTTTTACACTCCCCATGCAAAATGGCAGATGCAGCAGGTTTCATCCTAGCACTTTCAAACAGCCCAAATACAGTGCTGAGGCACAAAGAACTAGAATTTTGGTAACGTGGTTTGGCAATGCAATCCTGACAACCCGTCATCTGGAAACATGTCACATTTGACCTTGGTCTTATAAACCAGGGGCTAAGTATACTTCAACCCATCCTAGTTTGCGGGAATGCCTAGAGCATAAGCATTGCACTGTCCTCCTGAAGACACTAATTTTTAAAACAGTATTTTTGAGTTTTTGTCTCATCGGTCCGAGAAAAAAAGCACAATGATTGAATATTTATAGAAGGGCAAAGCCAAAGCAGCAACAGCGTGAACGTTCAGCTGCTGGGTAGGGATGTGCACAGCTTAAAAATGCCAAACCAACAGAATTTGCCTGCCCCAATGCTTAGTTTCAGGACCACACAGTTTGCCACGTGGCGTGTTCAAACAAACTGCCCTTAACGTGCTGGCTTGCACCTGGACCATCACCAAAACAGGGCTCCTGGCACACATCCGATGGCACATTTGTGAGCAGGACACTGGACAGAAGGCTGAAGACAGCCGGGCCCAGAGAGCGGTGGGGAATCGAGTTAAATCCAGTTGGCGGCCAGTCATGAGTGGTGTCCCACAGGCCTCAGTACTGGGACCCCATCCCTGGATGAGGGGAACAAGTGCACCCTCAGTAAGTTCACAGACAACACAAAGCTGGGTGGCAGTATTGACCTGCTGGAGGGTAGAAAGGCTTTGTAGAGGGATCTGGACAGGCTGTCTGGATGGGCTGAGACCAACAGGATGAGTTTCAATAAGGCCAAGTGCCAGATCCTGCACTTGGGTCATAACAACCCCAGGCAGTGCTACCAGGCTGGGGGCAGAGTGGCTGGAGCTGCCTGGCAGA
>BJBW01012388.1:0-21880 GCA_004320125.1 Scolopax mira | reverse complement strand
TGGTATGCCTCAGGTCTCAGTGTTAGGACCATTCCTGTTTAACATCTTTATTGATGATCTTGATAAGGACATAGGGTGTATCATCAGCAAGTTCGCAGATGACACCAAGTTAAGCAGGAGTGTTGATTCACATGAGGATAGGGAAGCTCTACTGAGAGACTTAGATAGATTGGATCATTGGACCAACATTAATGGCATGAGCTTCAACAAGGCCAAGTGCCAGGTCCTGCACTTGGGCCACAATAACCCCATACACCACTACAGGCTTGGGGGAGTGTGGCTGGAAAGCTGCCTGGCAGAAAAAGACCTGGGGGTTCTAACTGACAAGAGGCTGAATATGAGCCGGCAGTGTGTCTGGCCAAGAAAGCCAGTGGCATCCTGGCTTGTATTAGAAATAGTGTGACCAGCAGAAGTAGGGAGGTGATTGTCCCCCTGTAATCAGCATTGGTGAGGCCACACCTGGAGTATTGTGTCCAGTTCTGGGCACCTCAATACAAGAGAAACATTGGGGTGCTGGAGCGAGTGCAGAGGAGGGCAACGAAGCTGGTGAATGGCCTGGAGAACAAATCATATGAAGAGCAGTTGAGGGAGCTGGGGCTGTTTAGTTTGAGGAAGAGGAGGCTGAGGGGAGACCTCATCACTCTACAATTACTTGAAAGAACACTGTAGAGAGGTTGGTGCTGGTCTCTTCTCACAGGTAATTAGTGACATAATGAGAGGGAATGGCTTCAAGCTCCTACAGGGTAGGTTTAGACTAAACATTAGGAAATAATTTTTCACAGAAAGAGTGGTCAGGCATTGGAAAAGGCTGCCCAGGGAGATGGTTGAGTCACCATCCCTGGACATGTTTAAGAGTCATTTAGATGTGGTGTTGGGGGATATGGGGTAGGGGAGAACTTTGTAGAGTAGGGTAGATGGTTGGACTCAAAGATCCCAAGGGTCTTTTCCAACCTAAATGATTCTACGATTCTATGGAGACTATTAGGAAGGGAGTTGCAGTAGCCGTGCTGGTTGAATCATAAATGTAAATATCATCATTTTACAGGTGACTTCTGGCTTTATGCAGGTTCTCCACCTTCCCAGAAATGAAGCTGGCAGGTAAAAAGTGAATGACAGCATGAAGGTTGAGTGGATAAACCAATTTTCTGCCATTTGCATAGACATGAGGAAGTGCGGAGGGGAGGGTTTTTGAAGTGTCAGGTGGGTACCTGGATCCCAGGAGTTACCTCTAGAAAAGCCCTTTCCTCTGAGATGCTTGGTAGTAAGCGTGGTCTAGAAACCTGGAAACTTGACAGCCCTGAGCTCAAGGGAGGAAGGGAAGAGCACCTCACCAAGTTATGTGACATGGGGAAAAGGGACATGACGGGGGGGAAGCAAGAAGCTGCAGAAGGTGGAGGAGCAGAAGGGTTTCTGAAATGTGTCAGACAAAGGCAACTTTGCCTGAGGCTGTGGTATCACTCTGAAACACTGAACCACTGTTCTCCTCTACAGCGGGTTAGAAATCTGACAAATCCAGCCCATGGACTGGCCACCTTCAAGAATTTTTTTCCTTATGAAGAGCCTTCATTGCTCTGCTTTTGGGGAACTGCCAAGCAATTCGCATTAATTCGCCTGACCAGCTGTAAGAACCCAATTGCCCTCCCGCGGCCCTCATTATGCGCCCTTCCTGCCAGTCTAAATACAGAAAGGTCAGGAGGGTGAGCTCCAGTAAATTATTAGAGATACACCCTTAATTGCTGTGTTGCGTCGGCTTGCATCTGTACTCTAGCTCCACAGTTTTGTCTCCTCAGGAAAAACTGGACCCCTTTCTCCGTAAAAGGATCAAGAAATCCTAGAGGGGGAAAAAAACAGGTGAGGGGTCCTGATCCCCTCATGGCCAACCCCTCATAGACCTTCTTTACAAAGGGCTTTCAATGGTGCTTGCATCATCACAGTTTTGTACAAGTTTTCATCAAGCCTGTAACAGAATGACATGTCCTACTGCAGCACAGTAGTGGTGGGTTTTTCCAGGGACTCAAGCTGAATGACTATTGCCCAGCAGATTGGTTTTTACAAGCTGAGCATCTACATTGAGGTTACTAAAACGTGGAAAATTCCTGGATGACACAATATTTACAATCCACCCATAGGGGGGGTGCTGCACCCTCCCCGAGCACACAACCCCAACCACAGCACCACCAAGGCTGGAGTCCAGGAGCCAGTACGCTGGTATCTTGCACCATGTTCCCCACCTGACTTCCCCACTCAGCTTTTCAGATCTTCTAGAGATCAATTTGTGTTTTCTTTGTCTTTAATGAGGAATGCAGCTGTGGCTGTTGTCTTTGCTTTGGGTTGGGTTTTTTTTAACGCACGGCTGTGGTAAATGGAGTTGAGGAAAGAGCAAGAAAACTGTGAAGAACGTTCCAAGCCATTGTGGAGGGAAGGTGACTTCAAAATTCAGTTTCTCAATTAAGTTTTAAACTACAAAAAAAAAGGTTAGTTAAAAGTCTATATAGAATGAAGATCTTGTTGCTCCCACAAATCCTGACATCCTCCTTTTGAAGTCAGTGGCTGAACATGCTACTGCTTTGGCAGTAAGAAATAAAGCACATAAATAGTGATGAAGATCTGGGCTGTGCAAAATCCACTTGCTAATTAGCAGCTTACCCTGGTGGCATTGCCTTCTCCAAAATATGAAATTAAATTTAAAAAAAAAAATATCATCAAACGACCCTCATATCTGTCCTCCTCCATGTCTCTGCTTTTTAGGAATAGGAAGATCATGTGCTAAATGTGAGGGAGAATATGCTCATGCCCCATCATTTTCCTGGTCCTGCAGGCAGGCAGTTTTGAAGCCTCCGTTGCTCTTGACGGGCGGTATCATGCCACGTTGCTGGGTGCTGTGCAGTAACAGCGGAGCATTTCCAGGCTCAACAGTGCTATGCATTTATTAAAGTGATGGCACATTACATTTGTGAGCAATGCACTGAAATACGACAGAATTATTTGATGACTCGGCAGACTGAGGGTGATACAAGAGCTGGATCCACAGTGGATCAGTTCACCTGAATTCTATAGGTATTTTGATCCATCCTCCCGTTGTTCTGACCTTCAAAGCTCAGCACAAAGCCTTTGTCCTACTGCATGCAGGTAAAAACAACACCAGCTGATTTTGCTGGTCGATTCTCACTGAAAATTTCTGAAGCACGGGCTGCATACACATTTAATATTCAGTGCCCTTTTGAAAAAGGCCTGACTCATCTCAAATGCAGATGCAATGGTAGAGTTGTGAACTGTGTTTAGGGCCAGCCACCCGAGGGTCAGCAAGCAGCCAGATGTGTCCAGAGATGAGGCTTCGCAACCTCAGGCTGGGTACAGGATGGGAAACACTGGGAGGAGAGCACTGGGCAGCTTCTGCCCTCACATCTTTTTTTGGCTGTAGGGGTTGGTACACCACAGTTCCTGCCTCTTTCAACAGGAGGAATCTGCCAACACTTGTTTATGAGCAAACCGTGTGGCCAGGCAAGCCAAGTGAGGGGTTATTATGAATTGGCTTGTTAAGAGATGGAAGGTGATTTTTGGAAGGCAAAGACTTGAATGTCATAAGGCACCCTAATCTCTTCAGGCAAACAAATAGGATTTTTTGTCAATTTGCGATCCTTTATGATATGGAAAAGGCACAGAGCTGCAGACTGTCCCTGATTTTCAGATGAATTGCTCCACTAGTATAAAAGATATTCTCATAATAGTCTCAAATTAGTTGATTGCTCGAAGTGCCAGAATCCTTAATGCTCTGCTATTTTAAACATATGGAAATTGATCCAACACTTATCATCTGTTTAGAGATGTAAATTTATTGAAAAAGATGCCACTTCTTCCTAAGCTTCAGGCAAGCTCTGATAGTTAGCTTTCTGGGCACAAGCAGGTTTTTACGAGGACTTGTGATTTTAACTACAGTGATTTATTTTCCTTCTAAAGGCTGGGAGAAGCAGAGGAAAATTGACTGTATTGTCTAGAGATTAAAAAAAAAGGATATTGGTACAGGCACTGGTGTGAACTGACACAGATACGGCAGTATCTGGCACATGGTACCCTGAGTCTTCCAAGCACGGACACTGGCCCAGACCTTGCCCTAACTTCTGTTGCAATCGCTCTGTCAGCAGGTCCACAGTGATGTTAGAAGCATCACTTATTTCTGTTACAGTCGCTTTAGGGGAAGAGCAATGAAAACCCAAGCGCAGGCAGTGATGGCAATGACATTGGTCAGCACCCCGTGGCAAAGGAAGTTTCCCCCCTTCCCAAATTTAGCCTAAGCTTCTAAAAGCAAAAAGCATTGCTCATCCATCTGCAATTAAAAGCTCTTCTCTGAAAGTCAGATGGCTTCCCAGCTTCAGTCTGTCAGGATACCTTCCTGCCCAGGCAAGCCCTGAGCCGGTGTCGTGGGCATGAGGCTGCTCTCAGGATTAGATGAGAGAACCTGCAGCCTGGTCCCAGCTCTGGGGCTGACAGCCTCCTTTTTGATTTGGCATAGTCACTTACCACCTTACCTTACACAGGAATGCTGGTTGTGCCTTTAAGCTTACGAAAATATGAGCTTCTCCTGTGGAAAGAGATACTTTTCCAAAAGAATGGTTGTCTCAGCTATTTGATCCTGTGTTATTATTCAGCATGATTCATATATTAATACCATACAGAGAATGTCTCTATAAAGCCTAATATTATGCTTCTGGGATTAAGCAATATTTCTTAATGCGTTTCTTAACCCCGGTGTTTTTGCAGAGAAGCTGGAAAGGGGCCCATTCACACAAGGTGCCTTTGCAGGAGTGGTGAGCTCAGGTCAGGGATGCCCCAGTCATCCCCTCTTACCCTGCTGTGGTTTGCATCACGTCGAGGGCACACGAGGTGGATTCCTCTCGGATGAAAGGCGCAGGGGGCACACATGGCAGTATGGGTCTGCTCATGGGCTATACTACTGGCTAGCACGGATACAGCGACCGCCTGTTTACTGCACCTTGATCTCTTGATGGCATTTGGGAAGCCACTTGAATGGCTGGATTAACAAAACACCAAACCTGGTATCTTGACTGGCTAATGTTTAATCAGGGGCTTTATTTTCTTGTTTATATCAGTTTGTTCATGATGCTGAGTCCAGCCTCGGTAGCATGGAAGAAAAATATGGCTCCGTTCCCAAAGTAAAGCACTTTAGTCTTTTGCATAAGCCTGAATTAATTTGGAGGAAGAGAGGGTTACCACAGAGCTGGTTTTTGGAAGGGCCCATTCACTTTTCGGGGTCACGTATCTTTTCTCCTAGTGGGAACTGGTCACCTCCCTCATCTTAAGGCCCACCAGTTCCCTTTTGAAAAGAGCAGAGAACCACCAGAGTGGTGCTGCTTCCAAGTGGTCCCCATCCCTACCCTTCCCTTCTGCCTTCGCCCTCCACCACCCAGACCCAAGGGACCAGCTCTCTTCCCTAATTACGCCATGACTGTGTACTTAAACAGACTTCTTACATCATGATGGAGAGGGTGACAACCACCAGTATCTCACAAGGCATTCAAAGCCTCTCCCAGATGCTGCTGACCTCTCCCGTGGATTGTGCTGGGCTGCTATGGGACTACGGAGTGACCTGGCTGATGGGACCCTTGGGCTGGCATCACTGGACAGACCTTTGTGTCCCCTCCACCTCAGTTCCATCAATGGCCCTGCTGTCATGTCCTCAGTGCGAACCACTCCCGAAGCTTTTTCCCTATTTAGGTTCCCAATGCACATGGGGCACAGCCTGTGGCTCTGCCATAATTGAAATTTTTGCTATGCATCCTGTATGCTTACGAAATTTTGGCTACCTTTGTTATATGTGATGAGCATCCAGGTCTCATATTGCAGGCTTTGTGCTCCTCACAGATTATCACAATCCCAAGACTTCTTTGAAGCACTGGAGTAAAACCCATTGCTGATCACTGAAGGATTCGACCGCTGTTTTCCTGAGCAGATATTTATTCATTTTTGTTAGCAAGTTGTTAGTAATTATAATGTCTGGCAGTAGGAAAATGTTAAGGAGGCATCAGAGCTATGGAGGAAAAAGCCAACTCCCAAGCTACAAAGATTGCTGGAGTTGCAAAGAAAGGGACAATTATATATTACTTGCAACTTCCTTCAGACCAGGTCCTGTACAAGTGTGTCTCAAAGGTTTTCACACAAGGTCCTACAACAAAGTGAGCTCGTCTGTGAAGAAATGCAGCTCAAAACTTTCGTGCAAAACCTTCAACATGGTATTTAGTGCATTTTTACACTCTGCCCTTCAGAAATTGCTGTTTTCACAAAAGTTCAGGAGAATTAAAAACTCTGGCAGGTGTACCAGACCCTATGAATTCTGTGGGATATCAAGTCAAATTTGTATGACGTGCCATCAGTTGTCTCATTTTGCTTGTCAGTGCCATGGTTCTAAATCCTAGTATCACATAAAAAGTCAGGCTCTCCCCAGCCCCTGCTTCCAACAGCATCTGCCCAAAAAGTCAGGGAGACGTGGGTACCCCCACATCATACCTCAAACCAGGACACCCCACTACACACAGCACACAAAAACTCACTGGCAGAGCTAAATGAAACTTAGAAGGGCCAAAACTCTTGCGCAAATACCTTTAGAAAGACATTTTTAAGCTCCTTTTTCTCCAAACTCCACTTCTCTCAGCCACAAGGCAATGGTAGCAATGAATTTTCTGTTTTTATTTACAATGATGCTGTGAAATCAAGTTATCTCAGGCCACAGCTTTCCCAAGGTTGCATCCTCAATGTATGCAGCAGCAGCTGCAGGTGTTTCACCCTCTCACATCTTGCCCTTCTCTCTCCTTTGCCCAAAAGAATAGAGTTTAGCCCCAATAGATGCAAAGCCAAGGAGTGGGGAGGAAGACAGGCCCATTCACAAGGTCTTTGTTGTTTACAATAAATTCAGAGCAAGGGTGAATACAGCTAATGCATTTGTAACTTTTCGATGCCCACTCCCTTTCCTGTAAATTCCTGCAGGACTTTGGCGCCGGAAAATATCCATGTGCTAGAAATCATGGAATTACAAAAGAAAGAAAGGGAGTGTAAACAGTGGGAATAGGAAGAAATAGCTAAAACAGGTACTTTTCAACTTATATACACACCCTTCTCACATAAACCAGCGGTAGTAATTGGTTAACAAACTATTAGTTCATTAATCAGCTTTTCTTCTGAGAACAGGACTTGGGCACATGATACACATAACAATTAACTACTTTAGGTTCATATGTCTGTCCCAGGGATTCCCCAACATCACAGCTTTTGTTTCCAATGCAAGCATCCCCCATGCTCTTTTTCCTTTGATATTACAAGTATTTGTGTGTGTATAAAAACCCCCTGTAAATAACCAGGTAGATTCAAGGCGTCATCATTCATTGTTTGCAGCAGCAGCCTCCATCCCATCAAATGCCCCTCACTGGGCAGCTGTCTTTTCCATTGTTTTCCATAGGATCTCTCCCACTCAGGGGCCCGCTGAACAATGAAGCACGAGCAATTACTGAAAATTAGTATTTTCCATTACAATTAATTCCAGGCTACATTTCTCTTATTAAAAAAAAAAAAAAAGGACATGCATGGATTGTTGAACTTCAATTTTTACTTCAAATAAATGGACTTTGAAGGAAGAACAAAGACTATGACACTTTGCACAGCAAACTCTTTCTGTACGTCGCTATGAACAGGCCTATAGCAAGCCTGTAATAAAGCAAAGTGTGCAGATCAATTTGGGCAGAGATTCTTCAAAATGGCTGTACTGCCCACAGCTACGCTCTGAGCTACTCTGAGCAACGCTGAAGAAAACAAACATTTTCCTATCAGTCTGCCTTCTCACCAAAACAGGTTCAGCCAAGGCTTGTGACAGGAGGGGGATGCTTTGGTGGGACAGGAGAGGGTTGTGCATGACTTTCATCAGGGAATGGGACACCTTCTGCCCAGAGGCGAGGGGCGACTCAAGGCGAGGTGCCGGCAGGACCGGTCTGCCCTCGGGGTGGAACAAGGGCACGGGCGGGTGGAAGCTCTTCCCAATCTGAAAATTCAGACTGAACTGTCCAAATCTGACAGAATCTGTCACTTTTGAAACAAAACCTTATTATTTAAAAAATAGTAGTAACTGTAGTTGAAACTACGACCATCTAATTATTATTACTCTAGAGCAACTCTAATTAGGGGAAAAGTCCATGTTTGCTGCTGCTGTTTTAAGCAAAGCTAAACGACTCAAATGATGAAGTCACTAAGCAGAAGAAACCATCAGAAAGCAAAGCTGCCCTGAACCACTAACCTCACTATACCCAGCAGGCAGCCTCCCCTCAACACAAAGAATTATTTACTTAGTTTCAGTTCATTCAGATAATTACATTCCGTATGCACTGTTAATTCACATTTTAACTAATTTGCATATAAAAGATGTTCCTACTTTAGGTGGAAAAAGTAGCGCAGCGTGCTAAAATCCAATAGTGCTAAAATCCTGCAGGATTAGAACCTACCAGGAATAATCAGGAATACTTTGTTTCATTGCCAGATTTAATCAAAACATGTTTGAGTCAACTTACTTCTACAGCACATTAAAGCTATTGCCAACTAATTAGAAGACTTCTAAATAACTGCTTTCCTGCAAGTAATTTGAATTACAATTTCTATCCAAATAAAACTCACTGCAAATCATGAACAAATGAACAACCAGCTAATAGGAACATATAGACAACTTTTACTATCTCTTAATATATGAAAAATAAAATGTTAAGAGCCGCAATCAAAACGTCAGGCCGGCAAAGGCTTTAAAACATACTTACATATATTTAAAAAAAGCAGCAGCCACCCGTTTTGATGTTACAAGTTGCCTACTGAAGTCTCCACATGGTTCACCTTCCTGAAAAACATGCCACGTACCTGTGGGAGCTGTGGGAAAAGTAGAGATCCCAGTGAGCTTCTCTGGTAGGAGATGCTGGGAGCCGCTCGGGACAGTGGCAGGGAGGGGGCAGACTGGTCACACATGCGTAGGGACTGTCCTGCTTAGCCCACAAGCAGGTTGTGGGCCACCATGTAACTCACCAGTCCCATGGACATCTAGCCAGATGCTGTAGTCTGGGTGTGGGATGTGCAGCTAAACAGCTCATGAACAACTGGTTGGCTACCCTTGATACGATGCATCTCCAGGGGGCACGAAAGATGGTCAAATGTAGTTTAAAAGCTGTATGTAATTGTGGGAAAAAATGTCAGTTTTGTTAACGGAGAGAGGAAGAAATCTTTTAGGAAGGGACAGAAATGTGACCTAGAGTACAAGTACAAAACAAGGCAGAAATTGATTATCTGAATGAAGCTTTCCCACTTGCTGGTCTAAACCGTGATTAAATTGGCGATGCAAATCAACGTAGCCTGGTGTTGTCTTATCCAAGTTCCATATATTTTATTTAAATGTAACAATGTACTTTTATTTAAAAGTAAACTTCCTATGACACGTTATGGGTTTTAGAGTGCATGTGCAGCCAGTGAATGATGAGCAATGGAAATGCTGCACCGCTGCTTTTCCACTAAAGCGCAAATAATGTCAACAGAACTCGGGAATTAGCTCGAGGAATAGGGAAATGGCACCAGAAAAATGCCTCCCTGCTTATTCAAATCTTAAGCTGGGTGAAAGTCAGGAACAGTATTAGCATTAAGTAGACCCCCAACTACCTGGCAGATCTCCTGCACCAACGTGCAGAATCCCAAATTGGTACAAGCTTGTTAGAACAGAGCACTTTTGCTGTTGGAGGAAGCACAGGAGAAAAGAAACAAAAAAAAAAGGGAGAGCAATTGTGGCTTTACATCAAGTATATTTCATAATTTTCTGTTAAAATATGTACCCACATCATAAAACACTTTAAAAAAAACCAAGTATTTTAAATGTATGTACAATAATGCAAAAATATGCCTAAATATGTATCCAATGCAAAAAAAATAAACCATTTAATAAAATCTCCCTTCAAATGTCCCCTTGCTCTTCAACATCTTAAAAAAAAAAAAAAAAAAGGAGCCCAGTAAACAAACAGGAGTTAAAACACAAACAGACAGACAAAACCAGTGCAGAGCAGACACTTAAGAATGGAAAGGCCTCCAATTCAGCTTCCTATTCCCCTGGATTAAACCACAACTGCAGCACCACTTGTCCTATGTCACTTGAATCTTGTTCTTAAGAAGTCAGCTCGGTGTCCAAGCTGTAAGAGGGCTGCCTGTAGCAATCATGTTCCATGAAAGCAAAAAAGTTAATGATAATCCAACTAAGCACCCTTTAAACCCCCTTAAACAGGGGTGAATTACACCCTAGGCAAATATTTCCTGTTCTGTGTACTCCTGCACTGCCAAGCACAGAGATCCCATCCAGCAAAAACAATATGGACTAAAGTCTACCTGGACAACTGTGGTGGGAGAGAGACTCCTGCTGTTTCATAGTTAATTGTTTAGTTGTAGTCTCAAAGAAACTGCATAGAGGGCTCTGGTCTCAATTTCAGTAAGTCCAGTATCTTGTATTTGTGACATCACAATTTCACTCTTAATCAGGCTCCTAAATATTTCTGAAGATTAGGTTTGAATGTCTGAGTTAAACACACAGACACTTCAGCTGCACAAAAAAAAATGGTGATCTGGTTCCTATCTGTATATGTTCAGGTGACTGATGTATATTCTTTCTCTTGCCAGAGTACAGTTGGCTCTATGTGGAATAGAGCTTGTTTGCCAAAGCAACCTGAGGAGGTTTCCCTATTGCTCCCTACAGGAAAGGTGGCACGAACTGAAGCTCTGGTTAAAAAAACCTGCTTATAAGGCACTGGTGCAGCAAGGTTTGTGACTAACATGGGTTTATGATCTCTCTTTTCCAAGTGTTTAAAAGTCTGTTAAATCAACCATAAATAGCAATCAAAAGACATTAGAAAAATCCCAAACCAAAGAAATCAACTTAGTATTGAAACTAACTTTAGGACAGTCCCACTTCAGTGCACAAACTAGCTCCTCTATGTTTTTTTTAAACTGATTGTTGGTTCATGCTCACCCAATATACAAAAGTCCCCCCTGCAAAGTCATGATGGGCTGAATATCTTATACAAACAATAAATTTTTAGATGACATCATAAAATTACACATTAAACTTACAGACAATAGACAGGAACATACATTGGCTTACCCACTGTACATATCTATTTAAACCTTTAAAAGAATAAGAATATACACAAAATGTACACTTAATTCACAAAGTAAAACAGCCCTCAACATCTCCTATTTTGCAGGGCTATGCATTTCTTCTATTAAAACTCCACACGTGGAACTATCTCTGCGCCAGCTCCTCTTTGTAAGCAAGAGCATCACTTCAAGGTAAATGAGTTCTTCATGTATATGTAACAGAAACAGCAAAAGCTCATCCTCTAGTCATCACTGTCGCTCCCAGACTCACTCAACTGCAAGTCATTTCCTAGGGAAAACAAAAAACAACACAAGTCGGTAGACGTTATTTCACGTTTCATGGCAATCAAACCAAAGAACAGTCACATTTACACTGGAAGATCTAAATAACACAAGAAATGAATGCAAACATCATCTGTCCTTTAATGGAACCAGTCCCTGAGAATATGAGGGGCTAACACACAGCTGGATCCAAGCCAAACCAAGTGTCCTTGGTCCCAGAGCCACCAAAGTTTCTCCCGATGGGAGAACAGCACTCCCCACATGAGCACCTGCAGAAGGCATTCTACATTCTTCACACAGCCAACCTTCCCTATATAGCTCTGGAACAAGGCATTGGGGAACTCCCTGGCTTTCTTGACCTTTCTAAAATAGAAAATTTTTTGTATTAAGGCCATTTGGGTAGCCAAGGCAAGGCCTCCACATGGCAGTAAAGCAAAAGAAATGTTAAAGTCATAGCAACTCAAGGCTTTTAGCTGAAGAAAGCTGACACGTGCTGTGACAGTGAAGGCAGCCTTCCAAAGTGCAAAGAGAGATCAAACAAAATGCCTGGATATGGATCAAATCAACAGTCTCAGATCTGGTTTTGCAGAGCACTTGTGACTTGGTGAGGTGGAGAGAATAAAAGGGAGCAAGAATCATGCACGTGTTCTGCTAACCAAGCCTAGCTCTTCCAGCATTCTCCTACAGCTCTGCCCCAAACAGCTGCAGAGTAGCTATGCAATGGCTATGCCCTGGATTTCTTCATCTCCTCTTCCTTTTTATGAAACAAGAACTTGGGTTAAGGGTGATTTTCCCCATGTAGATGATCACAAGTGACTTGAATGCTCAAGGACACATTAATCCTTGGCAAAAGGATTTTAAATCCAAAGGCAAAAATCATTGCCTGAAGAAAGAAGCTAGCCTGCTACTTTCTCCTGGAGTCAGAGGCTTCTTGGTATTGTATTGTTGGTATTGGTCCAGGAGAAGCAGGGAAGAGGCAGGTCACAGCAGGAAACAGAAAGAGTCCTACTGGAGTTTTTGAACTTTAGATTTCACTTAGGCATTCATTACTGACAGGAAGACTGACAGGCCTCTCCACTTCTCCAGTAGGCCTTTTCAATATTGTCGGTATAATACACTTGTGCTGTAGAAGCTGGAAACCCTACATTTATCTGTATTTAAACTACACCAGTTTCCCTATGTGTGGGTGCCAAGAGCTGCACACAAACACACCTCAGAGGACTTAAGAATAATGTATGATAACCAAGTTCAAGTTTCTCATAAATGCGGTATTTTAAATCCACTGAGCTAGAATATACCTCATTTAGCATAAGGGAAGAGCGACACAGATGTGTATCATCTCCCTAGAGATAGTCTCACGGGACAAACTTTAAAATCGTTTTTTACACTTTTTAAAGGGTGGAGTGAGTTTGTACTAATTCAGTGTTTGCAAATGCCATAGCTGTAATATTTTAACTAAACACACGACACTTTAAATTTCCCTTCAAAACGCTGTATTTGTAAAGACACCGTATAGAGTAAATATTCTGGCAAAGCAATGCACCTAATAACAAAGACCACAAAGACTGTGCATTTATGACCAGAGGACAGCCTTGTGCCGTTCATAATTCTTTACCAGACCTTTAACTGACATAACTGACAACCCAACTATTTATGTCTAATCTGTGTTTTCACATTAAAATAATTCCCATTCTCCAGTGTACCAGAACCTCCCACACTGAGGCTTTTCTACCCACTCATTCCGCTTGGAGGCCTGAATTAACGCTCAGTGCGGCCACTGCATGATACCCACAGCCTCTAGACCAAACTGAGGGTTCTCCACACCTACAGACAGGTCTCAGCCTGACACACTAAGAAAACGAGTGGTCCCAAGCAGCTTTCCACAGTGATGAGAGACAAGCCTTTACTTACTGAGCGTGTTCATGAGATGGTTGCTTCCTTGTGGCCTGCTGGTGCCATTAGCCACAGCATTCCTGTTGTTATACTGCTGGTGTGGTGGCTGGGAAGGGGAAACGTGCGCTGGCTCTTCCCCCTCGCTGCTGGAACTTTCATCTTCACTCCCAGATGAGCTTTCTGAATCTGATGAGCTGCTTCCACTGCTGCTGCTCATCTGCTCAATAATTTCAACCTCTGCTCTCAGCTCTGAAATAGAAGGTTCAACATTCATCTGGTTGAAACTATAAACAGGGCCCCATGGAATTTTGGAAAAGAATGTGAGAATGCAATAGTTTTGTCAAGTATAATTTATCACAAAATATCTCACATGAAAGAGAGGGACAGGAAGGAAAAAAAAATTCTGAGAGCTTTTTTACTTAGTTGTAGCTAAATTTAAAGAAGTGACAGCATAGGTTAGTATCATAAAACCTTTACTTCCACTATTATTATTTATATATGTTACACTCCTGACAGCACTTCCTGCTTCATTATTTACACCACTGCAACAGCTTATATGCTCTACATACTAGGTAAGTACATTTCCTGATTGAGTTGTACAGGCCAGCAGCCAGTCCATTTTTAAAAGTATCTTAAAGCGGAGGAACCTAAACTGTTAGATGTCAGTGCCATTTAGGCTTTTGGAAAACACAGGAAGAGGGGGTGTGGGGGGTGCGGAGGGCACAGCCACAGGATTACAACAAAAAGTGCCTTGACTTCAGATAACTCCAGTATGAAACTGCTCCAGTGCAAAGTCACATGCCTCATTTTGAACTCACTTCAGAGGAGGTGGATGACATCAGATAACTCTGCAGTGGGGTAAAATGAGAATACTCACATGCCGGGGAGTGGTTATAATACCTTAACCTGCTCTAAAGCTTACAAGTAGTTAGGAAAATTCAGAGTCTACTCTGAAACTGGGAAGTTATTCAAGTCTGACACACCCTACTTCAGGGTTTCCAGTGCAAAGAAACATTGAAATACCATGACAGCACCACAACTGCCGCAGCAGCAACAGCTAGTATTGGCTGAACAACTGGTTACTAAACAACTATTAGGGCAGATCACCCCAAATCATAACATATTGTTAAATTTGTCATAAGTGGCCTAAATCAGAGCAGAATTCTTTTGTATCCATACACAAAGTTGAGTATTTAATGACTCAGTTCACCCAGGCAGCTTTCCATCAGAGAACAATATTCACACGCATTAAGCATAGGATGTGAAACCCTCAAAATTTAGACTGTTGTGCTGACAGTTCTATACCCACAGGGTTAGAACTCAGTGCTTGCCCTGGAGAAGTTACAGGCAAAAGGGACAAGAATGAAAGAAAAGAGAGGTGAGGTAATATCACCTCTACTTGCCAAACGGAGAACTGATGCCAGAAGTAATTCACCTTAGGTCAGATGTGTGTCAGCTCCTCAGCTGGGCACATGATTCTTGTGTACACCATAGCCAGATCATGTAAAATAAGTCTCTCCTTTACGTACAAATGGCACAATTTTAATGCTCCTTATCTTTAGCCCCAGCAGGAGCAAGTAACTCCTCCCTTTTTTAATAAGACCCACTTTCCTTGGGCTGCTTAACATCATAGAGTAACAGCTAGGTTTTCAACCTCCACATTACTTTAGGGAGAGTTCCTCTAGCTCAGCATGTATTGGCTTTAGAAATTAAGGGCTTTTTTTACCAGTTTTTAAACTGGCTATTTTTCAATTTCAAAGTTCAGAGCTCAATTTCAAATACTATAGTTATATTGAATCAGAGGCAAGGAAGGTGTATTGGAAAGGAATAACCATATGACTAACTCCAGATGGGTATTTAAGTATAGTGGGGTTGTTCCCCCAACTTACTTCCTAAATCTAGATTTCTGACTACACCATCTGTGCTTTCTGTTTTATTTGTACACCAGGTAAAATTTACTCTTTCATCTTGAAAACAAAGCGCAAGAGATGACTGGAAGAGGAAGGAGTAATATATTAGATGAGGCCAACAGAAGATATTACCTTGTACTGTAGTGTCTTTCTCCCTTAATCCCTCTCAACAGAGTCTTGCAGGTTTTAAAAATCCACTTCAAGCCTGGTGTCTGATACACAGACAAATGAGTGCTTGTAAATCACTATTCTCAGCCTATCCATATTAAGGATTTCAAAAGGTAACTATTTGCCCAGACTTAATTTTTTCCCCTAGCTTAATGATGTAAAATTTACACATAACACTAGTGACAGTTAGAGTGGTTAGTTATGTTATATTGATAATAATAATATATTGTTAGAATATTCTGGACTGTAGCAAGAAAAACCACCTATAGGCCACAGCCCATACTGTAAAAACATTCAATAAACAAGCCTAATAAAGAACAAGTGTTTGAAAATTACACACATATGCTTACAGAGCTACAGAGCCTATAGATGAAATGGAAAATTGGCACACAAGCTGAGAAGAACACAGGAGTCCAGAAAGTAGAATATAAAATAGTATGAAGATGGTGAAGCAATCTCAGAGGCATTAGTGGTAAAAGGGAGAAGATGCAACAAGAAAGGCACTTCGGAGAACTAGAAAAAAAAAATCTAAACAAGAAGTTTGAATTTGATACAACAGGCAACAAGACAGCTGAAAGAAGTGATGAAGTCTGACGAATGGGAAATGAAGGTCAGCCTGGCTAATTTTAAACTGGAGAGTAGTGTCAGATTAAAAGGGAGGGTTTTCTGCCGGGGAAGCAGAAACTAAGAGCCCATAAGAGAGGTTTGGTTATGAGAAGGGAAAGGGAAAATGCCTAAGAACTGTAAGGTCCACTATGCTGAAAAGCAACACAGCACCCATATCACAAGCTTCAAAGACTGCCCAGCTAAGGGTGTTCTCAGTGACAGCAGTCCCCGGTGAAGCTTGGTCTGGCCCATCTTCCAGTCAATTTTTGCCTCACAGGCTGTCAGTTTCCCCTCAGGTCTCTTAATTCCTTGAGCCCAGAGATCTAAACATTTGTCTGTGCAAATGAGAAAAAAAGTAAGTCTTCACTGACATTATGGGGGCTGCTGCATCACTAAAAGTCTGGCAGGCAGAAATCCAGCAGGACCATTAAGGAAGTCTGTTCAAAACCCTGTTCTGTCACACTGTGTCAAAGTTGGTGGCTGAGTCAAAAATGGCACCAAAGCCTTGTAGGAAAAACATTACCTGCTTTAAAATTGTGCAATTTTGCATTTTCCTATTTGCTTATTATGCTTAGTGCAGTCACAGGTACTGAAGTCTTGGCTAAACACTTCCCTGTGGTGCCTCCAATGAAAATAGTGGTGTGTGTCTAAGCGTACGTATACGCTAAGCTGAAAAACGAGAGCCAGACCTTTCCTAGATCTTTTTGTGCCATTAAGATCAAACCCCTTAAGGTTTAAAAGATGACAAGAGTTAGAATGTGCAGCAGTTACTTTTAAAAAAGCTTTCCATATGGTACAGTTTTGAATGCTTGCCTAAATTGAGTCTACATCATCTGAAAAGGCTGACATTGCTGGGGAACCTGAACTTTTGCACATTTCATGTTACAACTGTAGGCTTTCCTTAAAGAAAGCAAAATGGCTTACTGTTGTACACTGACAGTCAACGCACATTCTACAGTAAAAAGGAATTCAAGGTCAGAAATCATTATACAAACAGAACAGCCTTTCTCAACAGGGCTCTTTTTTGTATACATTCAGTATCAAATGCCCTAATTTCTTTCCACAGTCATGTCTAAGGGTTCCTACTTCTCTCAGTTCCAATAGGTTATGCAGAATTTTTAACTAAACCCCTAACCTTGGGCTGCAAGAATACCAAGGACTCTTGGAAATAAAGTCATTCAGCTTTAGGGAGGATACGGTTGTATAACTATTGCAGAATGCTTACGAGGTGGAGAAATCAACTTGACACTGGCATTTGGGGCATGTGGAGATGGCAGCCAAAAGAGGCAGTATGTCACACTGAAGTGCAAAATATTTGATTGAGGTGTTCTTGAGAGACAAACGCAGTGCTATGGCATAATCCTTACACACTACAGCTGCATTTTAGGTAAACAAGATCTGCTCAGATTTTTAAGCACTGAATTTACAGTCTCCAAACCAGAAATATGTAATACGTTTCTGTGGTTTTTGGTTTGGGTTTTTTTTTTTTTTTCCAAGTAAGGCATGCTGTAATTATGTCAATGTTACTGAAAACATTTTTGTTGTGGTCAAATGTGTCTGATAAACAGTGATTATTTCATGCATATAAATGGCTGTATTGTGGTATATGTGTGCAAATGTTCACCGCTTGATGAAATGTTATCAGATGTAGCCAAGTATTTACAAGAGTAAGCCCTTACCCTCTCTTTTGCTCCTTTCAGGCAAGAGGACAAAATAAAAGCTTGCAGGGGAAAAGATTCCTCTGGTGCAGGACCCTAGACACAGCCTCCCAAAGGTCTCTCTGCATGAAGGACTGGTTCAGCGCCCACATGCTCTACTCTGTCCTCAGGCACCGCTGCTTAGACAGCTTTGTAATGGGACAGAGAACCCACCTACCTGAAAGCTTGTTTCCCAGCTCATCTGTAAGAGAAGCTATGGGAATGCACAGCTGAGGGTACCAGGGGAAAGCAGAAACCTATGCTGAGCTTACCTTAAAACTACTGTTAAACATGGCAAGGGCTGTGTGTCTTACCACACCCTCATTAAGTAGGACATACTTGGAGCAATGGAGTGGAATAGTGTCAGAGATCCTTTCAACCACCTCCTTTGGGGACTAAGTTCTGTTCTGTGTCCATTAAAGAAAAAGCCAGAATTTCAGGTTTATGTGTATCTTTCTTCTGTACAAATGAGATACTTCATCCAAAGAGAAAGTTACTGCCTCAATGGGAAGAACACAGGACTTACAAGACTTTGATCATAAAAAGACACGTTAAAGAAAGATAACAGGACTGAAGACTATCTCACAGCTTTTACAGTTAAGTTTCATTAATTATTTTCATTGTAGAATGGTGCCATTTTAGTTCTACCTTTCCTAAAGTACGTTATAATATAAATGGCTTAGTAATGCTGATGCTCTAGATGATCAATGCTGGAAAGAAGTTACAAAAAGCATATACCATAAGCAAAAAAAACCTGCCCAGCTATTAGTGCTCTTTTTGGCCTTGAAGGAATCTCTCTATACACCACCAACTTGAAGTCCTATTTTTAGTATAAGTCAGGTATTCTGCCTGATTTTGTAAATAAAACACTACAGGTTACTTATATTGAGGTACTTTCCTACAAAAGATGATCAAATGGCAAAAAAAATTACTAGAACAGTTCTAAACAATGTGACTTATATCTTAGACCACTAGAAAATGGTCTTTGTAGTATAGATGTCACACCAGACAAATGAAATGATTTTACTATAACATGACCTTTATAAATTGCTGTTTATATACAAAGGAGTGCCCCAATGCTTAAGTTACTTATTACATACTACAAGAAAAGACATGTAAAATTCACAACTAATTTTTAAATTGATATATCACCCGTTATCCTTCTCCTTACCTATTACACAGAAAATAAAAATGGCACTGCAGCTAAGGGGACTGTAGCTAACAGACTCTCAGACGTTGATTCTGTCTGCTGACCAGCGTCCAGGCAGTGAAAATACTACTGCTGCGAGAGAGTGAGACCAGTCAGCACCTATGCAAACACACAGACAGCTCAGCAGTAAAAAAATATCACTGAGTGATTACCATGAACTGAAAAAAAATACCCTGCTAAGTAATTAACGTACTCTGGGCAATTAACATTGGCTAAGTCTAAAAGGCAAAAATAGCTATATGGAACAGAGGGGAAAAAAGAGAAAGAAAAAGAGACACAGAAAAAATTATTAGACAGAAAGGACAATCTTATAATAATTGCCTCTGGTGCCAGAAAACAAGCAAGAGAGTGTGAAATAAAAATATAAAAGTAAAGTCTTCCTCTTTATCCACAACAAAACCAGGTATCACACCAGTATGAGAGGAAGGACATGGGCAAAGAAGGTGTGCCCTGCCCGCAGTGAAACCCTGGGACAAGGCGTTGCTGGAGCAGGAGCCTGAGCTGAGCCCCTCACCCCTGCGCTGGCACTTGAACAGAAACAGAGCAACTGAATGGCAGATGGGATCAAAGCTGCAGAGGAGTGGCTGTGGTAAAGGGGAGCTGCAGCGCTCTTCACTCTCTCATCCCTCCCCTACTAGCCCTGCTTGGCTAGTTTTGTCATGGGAACACAGCCATCCCATCCCACTGGCAAATGGCTCCAAACTTAGTACTCAGCGCAGGAATGATCTCCATCCAAGTTACTGGATTGTGTAACTAGATCTCAGACAATTAGCTTTTGCTGTTGTTGTCATCGTTCAACTTGTCTTGTACTCAGGTTTCTGAATTCATGCTTATTTTGTCTTCTTTACAGAACAAAGAAATAGTTTGGAAGAGAGAAAATTATCCATAAAGAGAAAGTTCTCTCATGCCAGAGACAAATGCAGTATAAATATCTATGCTGGCAAAAGAGAATAAATAATTTACTAAAATGCCTTAAAATGAGATATAAAGATGACAAACCAGCTGTCAAGTACCATCTTTTAATCCCTGAACATTTTAATGTTTTTATAAATTGTACGGTCATAATTTTTATTACAAATAAAGACAAACCCAATCAAAACTCAGGAAACTACAAACCCTTTTTTACCTCTCTTAATGTCATCCAGCTGAGGCTCAGGTGAAGGATTATCTTTCAAAGGAGAAGTTTTAGGTCCAACTGCTGACTTGGTTGGGGCTCTAAACTGTGAAGGAGGCTGAGATGCTCGGGCAGACTGTTGTTCTATTCGGGCTTGGATCTTACTGCTACCCTCTGCTCTGAAAAAACAACCAGAGACATTCAGCAGTACTGTGCAACTATCTTCAGCTTTTTCAATATCCTTGTACTAATGCATCATCTGTGACTTCCTTTTGCACAGATCTCCATTTTGTCTTATAAACAGCGAATTACAGCTTTCTATATGTAACACTTGCTTTCAATAATAAACATATACAACTACACAGCAACATCCTTACAAAATGTATTTTGAAATCCAGATGTGGTTCAGTGGTGCCAAATTCTCTACTTGAAGAACAATAAAGGCTTTAATTTAGAAATTAGTATTTGTATTTTTAAAAAGGAATAAACAATCATAGTAATTTAAAGTAACTACATGATAAAACAAATCCACTTATAACAAAATCCTGCTCAAAACAATCCCAGTAAATGAAACTTTTCTCACTTGCAATTAAAACATCTCAAACTGAACTCTCTTAAGAGAGGTCAACGCAACTACAGCAATCATTCTTACTGCTAAATACAGCATGCAAGCATTTAATTCTTTTTTTTCATTCACTTGCTATTACACCTTAGAAGTAGTTGAAGGTGTTTCCTTAGTGGGAAATAGTCTCCAGAATAACACCATGCCTAGCTGTTCAATTCAAATCAGGTATTTCTTCTTTTTACTGAATCAGTGTTGTAATTGAGATTGTAGGACAGCGAATATCTTTGGCAAACAAAAAACCCCAAACAAAATATTTATTCATGTCCCGCTAGTTAAACTAGTCCATGGAGCACTTCCTGGGACTTCACCTAAGCCACTTCTGGTATCTGAGCCAGTACATTTAGTCCTAACTCAGGTATCTCTGCGCCTCATTGAATTGTAGATGCAACCTCAAAAATTAAGCACAGAACTACATCTTCATTCATCACTGAAATACAGCTATTAGATACCACATTAATGCAGCTTACACAGTCATTTACAATAGAAGTGAGGATTTGGGAATACACTCACTGTATGAAATGAAAGGTAAAAGCAAAAGATTGTTTCCAGTATTAATTATTCTCTTGGAACTACAGAAGTTTCCATATAGAATAAGTGCAGTTACACCCCCATGATCATGGTCATCAGGATGTTAACACTAAAAACCCTGCTCTCACAGTGTGTCAACAGGTCATTAAAGATCAAAGTAGCCATGAAAAAAATACACCTCTCATCTAGAAAACCAAATGACTTCACAAAGCACCCTTCCCCAAAACAGGGAACCCCAATTTTTTTCACTACCCTGCTTCTGCTTGAGAAAAGCTGAAATATTTTTCACCTCATCTGAGCTAAAAACTCAGCAGATCTAAACACCTCACTGAACCCAAGCCCTCTTGTGCTTCCTTTCTGACTTAAGCTTCGCCTGGACAAAGTCCAGCCAAACTTAAATTGGGAATTCAAATCTCATCTGTGATGTGCTCATTGCCACTGGGCAAGATGGAACGCCACATGGATGAGTTTTCACATCACTGATTCAGAGGAGTGTTACAGTCCATTTACCTTGAACAAGACAAGTTCTGAAGAGAAAGATCTGGGGGTCCTGGTAGACAGCAGAATGACAATGAGCAAGCAGTGTGCTCTCATGGCCAGGAAGGCCAATGGAATCCTGGGCTGCATAGGGAAGAGCGTGGCTAGTAGGTAGAGGGAAGTCATTCTCCCCCTCTACTC